>JACEEZ010022538.1:425540-458040 GCA_016584305.1 Chionoecetes opilio
AATGAACCTAAACCTAACCTAACCTTTACCTATATCTAATCTAACCCATACCTAACCTAGCCTTTACCTATACCTAACATAGCCTTTACCTATACCTAACCTAACCCATACCTAACCTAACCTATACCTAACCTAACCTTTACCTAAGTAAAAAAGGTTTTTAGGTAGATAAAGGTTAGTTTTTTTTTTTTTTTTTTGTTAGGTAAAGGTTAGGTTAGGTAAAGGTTAGGTTAGGTATAGGTTAGGTTAGGTTAGGTTAGGTATAGGTAAAGGTTAGGTTAGGTTTAGGTTCATTCTTTTTGTCATTTTTGCCAAAAAAAAAAAAAAAAAAAAAAAAAAAAAAAAAAAAAAAAAAAAAAAAAAAAAAAATTGCGACAGTAACGGTTAGCAGATTCGTTCAAAACACACAAAAACACACAACAGAAAAACATAACGCGCATCAGAAAATCGTTGGTTGGGTGAAACTGTAAATTGACCGTAAAGTTCAACTCTTGAGCTGAGTGTACGAAACGACTATGGTTTCATATAGACTACTAAACAACTTGTTGGTGTACGAATCTACTGGTGTACGAAACAACTTTTTGGTGTACGAATCGACTGGTGTACGAAACAACTTGTGTACGAACTGACTGCACCCTGAGTTATCCAGGTGAGATGTTATCCAGGTACAGGTAAGGCGCTAATGTTACCCTTCTACTCTCCTCTCTCCCACGCCATAACTACGCTTTTATTCCCCCTCACACCACATTCAGGGCATATCAGGTACTCACCGGCTTATTTAAGGGACGTTCAGGGCTGCAGGGACACTTATAAGGCTTAGATATGGACGGAATCAATCACAGCATCGCGGTAAATACACTTCACTACCTGCCCGAAACAGCACTTTTTTTAACAGGTGCCTCGAGTATAGACGCCTGAACACGCACACCTCGATCCCTTATAAGCAGCTAAAATGAAGTACTTTGACATTATTATACACCTTCAGTCATGTATAAATAATAATAATGATATTTTAAAGTATGTATGAATAAAAATATGCTATGACAGAGGTGTAATATGACGTGACAGGCATATGACATAAACATCTCGATCCCTTATATCCCGCCATTATGAGGTTATTTGACATTATTATACATCTGAAGTCATGTATAAATAATAATAATGATAATATAAAGTATGTATGACAAGAAGTATGCTATGACAGGGTGTAATATGAGGTGACAGGCATATGACAGGGATATGACAGGAGGGTCTTGGATCTTTTGCAGGAGGATAATGTTGTAGCATTTATAACCAGGTGTGAGAGGTGACAGTTGGCGCCACAGGAATGCTAAATAATTGCCTCTCACTTACTATGGGGTTAATTGCTTGTTAGATACACAATAACATGACATGACTCGGATATATATACAGGGAAAAATAGTATATGAACCAGTTTTTGGCCCGTACCGAGAGTCATGATGAAGGTCGATCGACGAACGACGAACGACGAACGACAGAGGAAGGGTAGCGTAAATATCCCTTTTACGCTACCCTTCCTCTGTCGTTCGTCGTTCGTCGCTCGACCTTCATCATGACTTCGTAAAAGGGATAGTTTTCGGAACGAAGAGCAGCGACGACGGTCGAAGGTCGCCACGAAGACACGGGGGTACCTACCAGTGTCTTTGTGCCGACCTTCGTCGCTGCTCTTCGTTCCGAAAACTTTTACGCTACGCTTCTTCTGTCGTTCGTCGCTCGACCTTCATCATGACTCTCGGTACGGTCTCTATAACGTTATATGTCTCTATGTAGTATATTATAAGGTTTTGAGGGTTGTAATGTATATGAGTAATGTTAGAGGATTAAATATAGTAGAGTAATTAGCAGAGATGGGCGCGACTTTATTTTTTTCAGGTGCGACTTTGACTTTGCGACTTTGCCCCCGGACCTGGTGCGACTGCGACTCTGCGACTCTATTTTTGGCCCCCCCAGTGCGACTTGCGACTTTGCGACTGCGACTTATTTCTCCCGGTGCGACTCCGCTAAATTACAAAGTAAACTTTAGCGAGATAACAGAAACATGCTTTTATAAGGCAGAAAAACACATATTTATTCATTTTTTTAGTTCAAACACAGCCTAAACTAATATCTACAGGTCCTCCTCGTCCTCCTGGCCCATCTTCTCCTCCAGGAGGTCCATGTTCCCTTTGAAACCGGCGGAGCAGCCGGTGCGACGGAGACTCACACACGAACACCCTCCACGGCTGAAGGCAGAGCAACTACTGACCACAGATTCTGCGGTCTGCCAAAGATCCTTGGTTCTGCCCAAGCACATATCATGTGTGGTTGACTAGTTGGTGGGGTTGGAACACAGAAAGGCTGGGGGCGCGCCGTGATGTTTATTGGAGACTTAACCTCTAATTACAGAGAGCTGACAGGACGACTGGTCACTGCCTCGCCGGAGTCACAACAGCCCGCCTCGGGTGACACTGAGATGTGGCGGGAAGATGAGGGTTGCCACACACCCCCACACTCCCCCCCCAATTACACAAATAGCTCACCGTGGGCGGTGTAATGAAAAAACAGAAACATTTGAAAAAGAGTGAACCGAGGGATACAAACAAATTTTGTGATATGTGTGGCACTCAGTGTGTTGCCTGAGGGGTGGCGTTACCTAACACGTAGTCCAGCAGGTGGCGTGGTGCCTGTCTGTGGCGTTGAGGCCTTCCTTGGCTGGGCGGGGTGGCGCCAGGCATCGCTGTTGTCCCGTCGTAGTGCGCCTGAACGCATGTGAGAGGGCGCAGGTGGCGCCGGTTCCTGATGGTGGTGCGCCCACTGCCGTCCAGCCGCACCAAGTACTGCCTGGGTGCCGTAGTCTCCAGGACAGTGCCTGCGCGATCCCAGCGCCCACTGCCGGGGTTTAGGATGCGGGTCCGTAGGCCGGGCGTGAGGGGCTCGAGGTTGTGGGCTGTTTGGTCATGCCGGGAAGCTGCACTGTCCCCAGAGCGGGCCATGGCCCGTTCGCGCTCCAGCAGCAGCCAGCATGGCATCGCTCGCTCACCTCATAGAGCGACGCGTCCACAGGTATGGCGTCCCGCAGCTGACGTCCTGTGATCAGCTGGGCTGGGGAGGCTTCAGAGCCCTGCGGGGGGGTGTTGAGGTACTGCATGATGGCCCATGCAGCGGCGTCGGTGTCCAGGGAGCCGTTCCGGCCAGTGTTGCCGCGTAGCAACCTCTTGGCACACTTGACTGCCGCCTCTGCGCGGCCGTTAGACTGGGGGTAATGTGCTGATGAGACCCTCAGCCGCACACGCCAGGTGTCGAGGAAGCCCCTGGATTCCTGGCTGGTGAGGTTCGTTCCCCCATCGCACGACAGCTCCTCTGGGATGCCAAAGCGCTTGAACCATCGTCGGAACACCGTGATGAGGCGTGCACTGGTGGCGTCGCCTGACAAGTGCTCCACTTCGAGCCATCCCGAGAGCCTGTCAGCGACGGCGATATAGTGTGGGCCGTCCAGTGAAAAAAATCAGCCACCACTTGCTGGAATGGGTACTGCGGGGGCGGGGTGGGCAAGAGGGTTTCTGCGGGGCTGGAGGGGGCGTGCGTATCGCATACCGCACATTGGCGCCTCTTCTGCTCCACCTCCGCGTCAATCCCTGGCCAGTAGACTGACTGCCTCGCCCTGCGTAGCATTGAGTCCCTGCCTTGGTGCCCCGCATGAAGGTTCGCGAGGACTGCACGCCTCAGGGCCGCAGGTATGACCAGCCGCGGGTGTTTCTCGTCACAGGTGTAAAGGACGATGTTCCCTTGGCAGGAGAGGTGGCGCCGCATCTTGAAGTACTGGCGGAGGGCGAGCGGCTCCCAGTCCTTTCGTTCAGCCCAGCCGTTATTGGCTACGCATTCCCGCAAGAGCCGGTACTCCTCGTCCCGTGCAGCCTCTTCCTCCACTTGATAAAGGTCTACCACATGCCCCACCTCGTCCTCGGCTGCCGCGGCCGTGGCTGCGGTCATGGCTGCGCATACCAGCTCTTCATCGTCTTCGTCCGATCCTTCTGGCCCACCTGACAGGATCGTTTAGCGCGACAAGGCGTCTGCCGCGCAGTTAGTGTCGCCCTTCAGGTACTTGATGCGGAAGGTGAACATTAGCGTCTTCTCTTTTAGGTTGAGGATCCGGGGGTTGGCTATGTCCTTTAGTTCCTTGTCTCCGAAAATCCTTGTAAGGGCCTTGTGGTCTGTGACGAGCGTGAGGTTTTTGCAGCCAAGGAGGAAGAGGCGTGCCTTCTTTAGGCACCAGGCGATGGCAAGCGCTTCTCCCTCGTGGGTACTGTAGTTCCTCTCGGCCGCTGTGAGATGTCGGCTGCCACAGAGCACAAGTTTCCACCCGCCAGGGCAGCATAGCGGCGACTTCTCCGAGACACACTCGCAGTACTGCTGCAGGACAAGGAAGCCAATACCCTGGCGACTGTAGTCAGTGAGGACTGCTGTAGGGCGCGACACATCATAGAAGCGCAGTCCCTCGGCCGCCAATCGCCCAATAGTGTCTTGGCGGAGGTGAAGAGCGCCTCCAACTGCTTGTCCCAGTACACTGCCTTCCCACCCGGTTTCTTGAGTAGCTCCCTGAAGGGCTCCATGACAGGGGCGACCGCCAGGAAGGGCGCGACCTGGTTGACGAGGCCGAACCATGACCGCACGTCAGTCAGGGTGGGCTGGGCGGGCATCTGAAGTCGGTTATGCTGTTGACGAGGTCGCGGCTTGGCTGGTACCCTTCCAGCCCAGGAGGTAGCCGGCAAAGGTGACGCTCCTCCTGCAGAAGCGGAACTTGTCAGGTCGCAGGGTGCACACCGCTCTCCATGCACCTCTGGAGAAAATTGTATGTGTGCCAGAAGGCGTCGCTGACGCTGCTGTCGTGAGTAGAGTGTCGTCCACGCACTTGAGCTTCCTGGGCACGTCGGTGATGGTGTCGTCAAAACGCTTTGTGAACGCGTCCTGCGAAGCGCAGTGGCCCATGGGGGTGCGGCGGTACCGGTAGCGCCCCCAGGGGGTGATGAATGTTGTGAGCTTGCGGCTCTCCTCGTCGAGGGGGACCTGGTGGTAGCCCGAGTATGCGTCCGCTACGGTCTTAAATGTATGTTTGGGCACGTAGAGACGAGATCGAAGGGCGGTCTGGTGTGGTGTGTCTCTCTGAGGCTCGCACGGTTAAGGCGCTGAAAGTCGACCGTGCGACGGGGCCTTCGTCCTTTTTTGGCACTACCACCATTCTGGAGCACCATTCGGTGGGCTCGCCTGCGGGCACCGCCTCGATGATGCCCTTGTCAACATCGTCGTCCAGCTGTCGTCGTACCTCGTCAAAGAAGTGGAGCGGGACTGAGGCTGGGACGTGGACTGCGTGGGGGCGTGTGTCGGGCCGTAGGTGGACGTTGGTGAGGCGGACCGCTCATCTCTGGTAGCGGCGTGCGTCCCATGGCAAACACAGTGCGCCCGAAGTGCTCCAAGAACCATTTCTCGAGGCGATCGACGTTCTCCTCTACAAGTTCGTGAGGTGGCGATTCCGGGCGACGTGGGTCTTGTGGGGTGTCTGGTGGCTCCACAGCACACACACTGGTGGGTGAAAGGGGGCGCGGGAAGGTGTGATGGACCAGGCGAAGGGCCTTGCATGCCTTGAGCGATAGGTAGAGTTGCTGCACGCCTTCGGCTATGTAGAGCACTCTGTGGTGGAGACAGTCCCCACGGAGACCTGACAGGTGATGGTTCCCAGGAGTCGCATGCTGCCCCCGGCAACGTGGGTGACTGCCGTGGGTGTAGCCTGGAGCGACGTTGGGATATGCCGAGGTCCCCCAACAGTAGGCGACCCGCCACAGACACTTGCGCCACAGTGTCCGCATGCTGTGTAGGGGACACGTGGCGCGAGGGCGTGAGCAGCTGATCACCACGGGCAGCGACGCCGCCATCTCCACTCCTCCAACGATCACTGCACCGGAGGTAGGGGTGAAGTTCGAATGATGGGTGGGGACGAGCGCCGCCCTGGGGGGTGAGGGCCGGACACAGGCGCCAGAAGTGCCCTTCTGGCCGCAACAACGGCATGTCGCTGCAAACGCTCTGCACTGACGCCCACCTGTACACTCAGATTCACCGCATGCTGGCACCGCCTGCGTCCCCGCCGGACTCCGTCTTGGCGGGTTTTTCCTTGTCCGCTAAGCCGGCGCGCGGGGCCCGCTGCCGCCACACTCGTGGTGTGGAGCCATGACGGGCGGGGTTAGTGTGTCACCGACCCTCACACTGGCTACGTAGCTCGAAGGTTGGTCACTCGCCTTTTCCGCGGCCTCAAAAATTTCACACACGCGAACTATTTCACTGAATGACTCGAGGCGTGGAAAGCAACGCAAACACCCCGCTTTCATGTTGCGATCACGTAGCCCATCACTATTTTCTTGCTGAGCATGTACTCCTCTAAGGGGCACTGGCACTCAGGGCACCTAAAGCCGCACTCATTCGCTTTGGCGCGGCACTGGGAGATATATGCAACACACACTGTCACTCGATGCCTGTGCTAGAGAGAAGAATTCCGCCCACGCTCCGATAATACAGCGTGTTACCGATCACCACGCTTCTCACAACGTCGATTGCCTCCGTGGTTGAGAGTTGCCTGAACACTTGCTTGCCCAGGCGCGCGTCTCAATGCGCTGTTGCACCTCTGTGGTTACAAAGGAGGCGTACATAAGGTGCCGCTGTGGGTGCCGCCCAACCGCAGATGCTGCTGTAGTCCTCTACGCTGGTGGCCCACGCCTCAAACGTTGCCGGCGACATGCCCACGGTCGCTCCCCCTGGTCCTGGAGGAGGTGGTGGGCGATGCTGCCGGGTCGTTGGCCAGAGTTGCTGCTGAAGTGGCTGGGTGTGATGTCGGGGCTTGGTGTATAACGCGTGGCGTTGTGGTATGGCGGCAAGTTGGACCACGCGGCTCTTTCCGCGCGCCCGCTACCTGCCGGAGGCGTCTCTACGCCGCCATGCCTTCCTCCATGAGCCCCTGAAGATACTGCGCCATGGTGGGGTTGGAACACAGAAGGGCTGGGGGCGCGCCGTGATGTTTATTGGAGACTTAACCTCTAATTACAGAGAGCTGACAGGACGACTGGTCACTGCCTCGCCGGAGTCACAACAGCCCGCCTCGGGTGACACTGAGATGTGGCGGGAAGATGAGGGTTGCCACACACCCCCACACTAGTTATCAACCACACTTGCTAGACAGAATCATGTCAGAATGTACCTACACTGTTTAACCTATTCTATTAGTGCCGAGTGGCAATTAAGTGAATTAACGATACAACCGGTATGCGGTCAAGTGCCATACGACTTTGCCGCATTCCTAATGCCGCGCTGATGCCCCGGCAATTTCTTTCAAAAAATTCGTCTTTATTCCTGTTCAAAGTCGGGGCAAAAGTCGCGGAAAATGGGCGGTGCGACTTTGCGTCCGACTTTTTCAAAACGTTTGCGACTTTCGACTTTGCGACTTCGAAATTCATAGTGCGGCAAAGTCGCAAAGTCGCAAAGTCGCAACTCGGTGCCGCAACGCCCAGCTCTGGTAATTAGTTAGATGGGTGTTTTTCCTGAATTCCTGTCGCACCCTCGCCTCAAAAAAAATGCTATTTGAACCGATTCTACCGTAATGTTGTTATATGTGTTTTTTGTGGTACAAGAGAAAGTTTTAATGATTAGGCGTATTTTGTCCATGCCCTTGGAAGTAAAATTTTACTTATTTAAGCTCCGCCCACATATTTTTTACTCTTTTGCGTGCATAGAAAACTGAGCAGATACACTCCGGCAGCGATATTTTACTCTTTTCCTGTAAAGTTTTACAGTCGTGGGTGTGAGTGGTGGTTTCAAGAGCCTGGCCAATCAGATCGCGCGCATGAGAAAATCTTATCAAAACTCCTCCCGTAAATGTTTCTCTTTTCCTTTAATTCTCATCCAATTCAACATTCATTACATGCGCACGACATGCAAAGGATACTGTATTTAATTAAGAGTAGGTAAGGAGTAGTAAGGAGTAGAATAGGTGACTCTTAACAGGTAAGAAGTCACAAATATTAAAATTCTCCAGCGACGTCTGGGAACAATTTTCCCAATCCCTCGAATTGTTCAATGTGTCCGAATCTTCGTTGATGCTTGCTGGCTTAGCACCAAAACTGGTGTATTATTGCTATAGTATAGTCAAATACTTAAATATATTCATGAGTGATATTACATTTGCAATAGAAATGTATAAATTTGGTCTATATGTTATATCACACAAAAAGAAAGCCTTTAGAGAACTATCGCAGGGCACGAATACGAACATTTCATCAGTCTGATTCAGCTCCAACACGGTAGGAAGGTCTCTGTGTGAACCCACGGGCCACCACACACCCACCACCACCCAGGCACCCACCCGCCCACCACCACCCACCCACCCACACTCGCCACCACACACCATCACACACCCACCCACCACACGCTCATCACCCATCCGCCCACCACCCGCCCACCACACACACACCCACCACACGCCCATCACCCATTCGCCCACACACCACCCCCCCCCCCCCCCCCCCACCACACGCCCATCACACATCCGCCCACCACACACCTACCCACCACACGCCATCACCCATCCGCCCACCACACACCCACCCACCACACGCCCATCATACATCCGCCCACCACAACCCACCCATCACACGCCCATCACACATCCGCCCACCACACACCCACCCACACACGCCCATCACCCATCCGCCCACCACACACCCACCCACCACACGCCCATCATACATCCGCCCACCACACACCCACCACCACACGTCCATCACACACCCGCCCACCACACACCCGCACCATGGATGTTAAACGGGGAGATGCACTGGAGGATGAATCACAACCAGCATTCATCTAGGTTTAGGCAAAAAATAATTCGTGAAACGTAGATGTAGGTACACGTAGCCTACATACGTACATGTCCATGATAGCATTAAACATCCTCGACGCACATCGTGAAATGGCTGTGTAGCAAATAGATATTCAAATAACAGTTTCATAGCGCCTTAAACATTTCAGTTTAATATCAAGTCCATCTATAGAGTTAGAAAACAATGCTAGGCCATTCTAAGAGCTCAAAACAATTAGATATCGATGTGTAATACAGACAATCACGCTACTACTCTTTGCTGTGCCTTCAATAATGTCAACCTTAACGATATTCCTTGAGCCTCTGTAAGAGGTAATGAAGTGTACGACACTTTTACTCTCGGCAACATCAAGAAAGAGCTTTGGCAGCGCTACAATCGTATTTTGTGATGGCAAGCAGGGGCGGAGCTTAAATAAGTATAATTTTACTCTGGAAGGACACTACAAAATACGCCTATTGATATGTATATAGACAATGGTAGAAGATGAAATATAGTATGATAGTTATTTAGATATGGTGTTTTTCCTGATTTTCCGTCACATCCTCTCCTTTGGGGTCTGAGGACTCGGTGATGACGTCACATGTAAACAATGGCTGAGGTGGATTACAACAAACTAGGCGAGGAGCTGGAAAAACAGGAGCTGGACGTAAGGATAGGAGGTGTTTTATAGTCTAAGTATGATACACCTTCTTGTAGGGTCTTGTGGGTTGTGTTGAAGTGTGTGCATAGGGTGAGATTGGCTTAATTGAGGCGTAAATAGGTGTTAGGGTTGTGTGTTTCATGTCGGCAGTTTCTGGGTGACCAGAGAAAATAAGAGGAAAGAAAGAGAAAGCAATTAAAAGACAGAATAAGAGAAGACAACTAACTAAAGACCCAGACAGCAAGAAGAAACACGTCAGGGAGTGCCGATGAAAAAAGGCCAGACTCCCGACCCACAACTGTACTGAGGGGTTTACAGGTGTAGTATTTGCAACGACAGCTCTCTATATAACTCCATATCTCTCTTCTCTACTCTACCCCGCCAGGCCCCCAACGGCGTGCCCCCCGCCCACGTGTACGAGCAGCTCCTCACCATCTACCTCCTGCAGAACGATCTGTGAGTTACTACGACTACTACATGTAGACTATGTTACTATGTACTATAGTTACTCTTGTATCTCTCCGGTTGTGTTGGGACGTACATTTGGCCGTACATAATGGTAGCTAAATTACAATGGAAATTACGTTCTGGGTCTCAAGGGGTTAATGTTACAGAACAGCGGCCAAGTTCCTATGGAAGAGGATACCGAGCAGCGCTAAGGCGGGCACGCCGGAGCTGGCTGTGATCTGGGAGGTTGGACAACACCTGTGGCAGCGCGACCTACCCGCCACCTACACCGCCCTCGCCCACGACTGGTCACCCACCGTCAAGGACATCATGAAGGCAGTCCATGGTACACTATATACTCTATTTTTTTTTTTACGAGGTACACTATACTCTATATAGTATAGTTTAGTGCATCTCGCGCCGAAATAAGCACCGGAATTTTTGCTGGTTAATGCATCACATTTTTTTATTTTATTTTTTATTTTTTTTATAATACATTTATGCCTATAGCGCCTGTAGGCAATGACCTCCAGGGGTGGGATGGCAGGCCCTGGAGGCTCACTTGAGGGCTGTTATGGTTGGCCCTCGCCCGTGGTGGTGCAGGCAGGATTGTTATAGTGACGCCTGTGATTAGGGGCTCATGCCGCCCCCCGTGTTCTCCGATGCACTTGCAATCGAACGTAGAGTTAATGGGCAGGGCATGTGGGTGTTCTTAGGCCACTCGACAGTGCAGAAATATTTTAAGTGGATTTATAGGTCTCACTCGGGATCAAACTCGGGTCATCGAGAATGCCACACGGTGAAGCTAACCACTCTGCTACCGCCTCCCAAACATGGACAGATAGTGTTTTAATACAGCTGAATTGCTGGCGTCTGATTACGTCGCACGATGGAAAAACGGGAGATTACTGTATATATCCATTGCCTCAACCTCTTCAATGCTGCCAGATCCTCTTCAACACACTGCCTCCATGTCTTCCTTGGCCTGCCCTGTGGACGGCGACCTGGCAATTCCACTCCAACAGCTCTCCCCAATGCCTCACCAGTTTCTGTCCTCTTCACTTGCCCAAATCGCCCTCCACTCACCTGGCACTTCCACTCTAACAGCTCTCCCCAATGCCTCACCACCTTCTCTCCCCTTCACTTACCCAAATCACCTTACTCTCACCTGGCACTTCCACTCTAACAGCTCTCCCCAATGCCTCACCCCCTTCTCTCCTCTTCACTTGCCCAAATCACCTTACTCTCACCTGGCACTTCCACTCCAACAGCTCTCCCCAATGCCTCGCCACCTTCTCTCCTCTTCACTTGCCTAAACCACCTCAATTGCCTTACTCTCAGCACTGTACTGAGCTCCTTCAATCCACATCTTCTTGCCACCTCTTCACCTATCTCACAATTTAGCATACATAAGAATACATAAGAGCATAAATTTAGAATACATTATAATGCACTGCCTGCCTACACATTGATGCAAAAACACATCAATCTCTCAATGAGTATCAATCTGTCGTTTCAGAAGTCGTACGTAATCGCGCGGTGGAGCTAGTGAGCCGAGCGTACACTTCCATCCGGGTGGGAGACTTTGCTCAACTGGTGGGCCTGAGTGTGGAGGAGGCCGTGGTCCTGGCTCGGGGGCACGGCTGGGGGCACGACGAGACCTCTGCCATGGTCCTGCCTATGCAGCGGACCCCCCAGCCCCACGCCCCCACGCCCTCCGAGGAACAGCTGAAACGACTGGCCGATTATGTGTCCTTCCTTGAAAACTGACCCTCGTGCGGCTTATTTATTTATGTCTATTCCTCCCTAACGTTACAATAATTTTATTCCTCCCTAACAAACAGCATTATTTGTATTCCTTCCTAATGTTACTATAATTTTATTCCTCCCTAATAAACAGCAGTCTTTCTACTGTATACACCGACAGATCCCTGAATTTTGTGGGTTTAATGCTGTGTTAAAATCTCACTTAAAAATTTCAGAGCAAAGAGAAATTGTTTGAGTCAATTCAAAGTTATGCAAAAATATGCCTTTCTTTTTATTAATTTGTCTTCCTCCCCAACACTACCGTACTACTACATTACTATGCATTGTCTTTCAACTGTATACACCGACAGATCCCTTAGTCTCTCCTTACTGAATTCAGTGTTAAAGATTTGACATCCAATTTCCTCTATTCAAATAATACAATGTTAGTCCTGCAAAAATAATGTCCCGTTATATACTGTAGTGTTCAGATTTCAAGCAAGAAGAAATTGTATTAGTCAATATAAGTTATACAAAAAATATACGTCTTTTAATACCATGGGTTTCTAGTTTCAATTATAAATCATACTCTTTTCTTTCAAAAATAATCACCTTGCATATTTTTTTAACATTTACTTTCAATACCTCTCTGAAAAACAGTATTAAATTCCTTTACATATTTCTTTGATTATATTATCTGCAATTATCACATTACCATCTGCAAACAATAAGAGGGAGGGGAGAGCAAGGAAGGGATGGAGGAAGGGGTCAAGGAGGTGTTGGGTCACAGTCTAAGCATCCAGGGCAGAGATGCATAACACAGTTTTATGTATCTCGGCCCAGGAGTGTTAAAGGGTTGTAAGGGAGGGAGGGAGTTGGCACACTAGGGTTGATAAGGGGCAACACACCATTGAGATCAGGCAGCATGAAGTATGTAAGTAAATAGAGTATGTATGTATAGCGGGTATGTAAGAGTATGTAAGTATGGGGTAACTAAGTTGACATTGAGGACTAGTTGAGGCAAAATCTTGGGGTGACAAATTTAAACAACAAATATATCATTCAACCCATAAAACAAAATGGGTATATATGGGTGTACAGGTTGAAGTTCCCAAACTCAGCAACCTCGGGACCAGCGCCGAGCCGAGTAATGGAATTTTCCGACTTTTAGAACGTAGATATATTAAGGGGGAAAAAATGGTTTGGGAGCCATAATACCAATAACAGGCCTGTAGAAGTACACAAAATAACAGTGTACACAACACCACTGAACAATAACAAACAAATCGGCGGGAGAAACCAAGCGGCCTAATGTGGTGGCACCTAGCGGCCGACCCGGCAACTACGCGCCGGGTTTTGGGTGTTCTGCCGTGTTTTGGAAAATCTGGAACCATAGCAGAGTTTTGGGATGCCGAGTTTGGGAACTTCAACCTGTATGTGTTTGTGTTGACCTATAAAACATTAAAATATATCAGTTTGAGTGAGTATACATGAGTATTGGTATATATAATGGGTGAGGATCCTACCTCATTGTAGGGAAAACCAAAATATATCACTCAACCATAAAACAAAAAGATATGAGTGTATGAGTGAGTATACACATGAGTATTAGTATATATATTGGGTATCTATTTATGATGGGTATATATTTATCTATTTAATTGGTATATCTATTGTCTATTTCATTGTAGGTAAAATAATGGTCATAAGTTCATTTTAAGGTATTTTCCACTTTACAAGAGTTATGGACACACATGATGGGAGACACAGTGACTCTCTGGTCCTGCCTCGCCTGTGTCCGTCCATCACGTTATATTGCACATGTAATAAGCCTTGGCATTGGTAGGGGTCACAGGAGCGCGGGGAATGTTGCACAACTCTTAGCCAGTCAACATCCATTTATGATAACATTCTTAAGTGTGAAGAAGTTAGCATTAGAAGTTAATTTATGATAACATTCTGAAGTGTGAAGAATATATGACAAGGTGGCATAACTATAGTACATAACTTAAGAAATGATAGTTACTTAATATATACTTTTACCCAATTATTATTATCATTATGTGTTAGTCCGATATATTTTTCCACTGTTTACTTCTTAACTTTTAGAAACAAAAGTGTGAAGAATATATGAGGTACCCACTGCCAGACGGGCCTAACCCTTCTCGCGCTGATTTTCTGTTTTCACCGTCTCCAGCATGTCTAGAGTCCCAGGCAGCAAGTGGTGTAAGTGGTTAAGCAATATTCGTCCATCTCGTCACCCTAGATGGTCGAATATCGCTTAACCACTTACACCACCTGCTGCCAGGGACTCTAGACATGCTAGAGACGGTGAAAACAGAAAATCAGCGCGAGAAGGGTTAGGCCCGTCTGGCAGCGGGTGCCTCATATGACAAGGTAGAATAACTAACTATAGTATATACATTTAAGAAATCATAGTTAAGATACTTTTACTCAGCTATTATTTTGATCATTATTTTGTGTTGTTAGTTCAATATATTTTTCACTGTTTACTTATTTCAATGACAAGGTAAAATAGGTAACTATACATAACTTAAGAAATCATAGTTACTTAATGTATACTTTTACCCAATTATTATCATCATTATGTGTTAGTCCAATAATATATTTTTCCACTGTTTACTTATTAACTTTTAAAGGCAAGAGAACTGGGTTCGTTCAATATTTCTATCACAGACACCATCTACCATACATTATTACCTCACACACACACACACCCACACACACTATATAGCAAGTCCATTATTATTATTATATTCATATCTTTACAATGAATTCACAGTTTCATACAAGACCTTAAAATAATAATAAAAATGTAATCATATAACTTGTCATAAACGTAATCATTTTCATAATTGTTAAAGTTTCATAGTTAAATACACAAATCTAATAATTGTTAAATAGAATTGGTATCGATTCTTCCCTGAATGAATGAGAATCACAAAAAGTCATGTTGTTTATATGCACAATTCCCTTCTGCTCAGTGACCGAATGTGACAAAATATTACAAGTGTTCCTCCCTTTCAATAGCCTCTACAACACACAACATTTCCATGGGTCACAGCTACAACTTTACCAGAATCACCCAAACACGAGTCAGTCTCCGAACCACTCAGGCACATAATGGATTGACAGGATAATTTGCTGAAGAGTTGTGAACTTACAGCAAGAAATCCTACCCTCCTGTGTGTGTGTGTGTATCCATCTAGTTGTATTTTACAGGGCCTGAGCTACACTTGTATGGTTCCGTCTCCATATCTACATTTGTTTTCATCATTCATCCTTAGTGCTTAGTGCTGGGGAAGCCGCCACCCTGGGAGGCAGGTCACAAACCCCGGCTATCACCCGGTACCCATTCACTGCTGGGTGGACAGGGGCTCAGATTTTAAGGAGACCGCCCATCTTTCTCTGCTCCGTCCGGGGATCGAACCCGGAACTTCTCGGTTGTGAACCAAGTGTGCTACCACTACACTACGGAGCATCTTGTATGTGTGTGTGTGTAACTGTGTCTGGTTGTATGTGTTGCAAGAGGCAAGAAATGGTCTCTGCTACGCCACCATGAAAAGTTGTAAATACGCAACATATAAATCAACCTTTCTATGAAATAGCTAAAAATCTCTATTTATATAGCTTATTCAAAATTTTATGATGCCATCTTTACATCAATAATATTTTATGAATGACTTTAGAATCTGTTGAAACATGTCTTAAGAATGATCTATTTACACAAAATCTGGTATGAAGCTCATTCCTTACTCCATTCTATGTGTCTTTGTGTTTCAGAGTCCCACCCGAGGCAATTCTGGCAACTTTGACTGGGAAATGTCGGTCTAATAGAAGGGCTTCCTTACAATAATTTATATAACTATAACCTTATTTAAAGTTGTGAATTTGTGTTAGTCATGTTACTTTTCCTGCCACTTTTAGGTTCCCACATTTTCCTATCCACATCTGAACCAAACAACAACCTTCAAAATGGACAGGATTTGTAACATGTTTTGCCATTGTGATAATCTGATATTTATAACACTAGATTTTTCATGATTTTTTTATAACACCAATCACAACTTTTGCTTAAACTCCTTTTGAATACATCCACAAGACTACCTTAAGTCTCGCTGTCACGCAAGACACAACTCACAACTCAGGCACTTCAAGATCACTTTCAGATACACTTACATACAACTTATATTTAACCCCTTGAGGCCCAGAACGTAATTTTTATTGTAATTTGGGTCCCATTAGATGATTTTTAGTGACTATAAGCAATATTTTCTAGACATGACCTGTTTAGTATCCTTGTCCACTAACTAATGTGGTATATTCAGTGACTTTTCTTAATTTTATGGCTCGACAACAGACAATTTCTTATAGCAAAGGAAAGATCTGGGCGTGAAGGGGTTAACATTATAATTATTGACTCCTGACATGAATACCGATCAGAAATAATGATTAGCTATGCTAATCTACTGTTTTTTATTGTATGGAAGGGAGAATTTTATAAGTCATTCTGATCCATGCATATAGGTTTCCCTCACTTCTTAGCATGTCAATATTCCTTCACAAATGCTATGTGGCTCATATAATAATCTGTAGAAGTATTTTTCTCAACACTTGTATTATTTAGGAGTATAAGGAAGTTTCCCATTTTTAAGCAGCCACAATATTTTCTTAGTTTCAACACACACACACACACACACACACACACACACACACACACAGACGCAGACGCAGACACAGACACACACACAGACGCAGACACACACACACACACAGATGCAGACACAAGACACAGACACACACACACACACACATACATAGCCATCATCATCTTTCTGTTTAATGCCAGATTTTCCCACAATGTCTTACGCACGCACACACACACACACACACACTTAAGAATCATACACAAAACTGAACCTTGAAAATACTCTCAAGTTCTGCCATATTAAAAACCTCTCCTAAGACTGTACATGATTTTTACAATGTATTAATAGTAATTATTATAACTCTTAACGTGTTGGTCTCCTGTCTTCCTCAAACACTCTTGACACCAACAATAACAACACCAACACTCACCCTCTGCCTACATCTACGTCAACAGTAAAAAGTAAATAATTTATTTGTGTCACAGGAAAAACAGGAACTACCACGTGCAGGTCTCGCAGCCTCGTGTAGCTTCCTTATTTTCTTATGTCCTTTTCTTGTGTCTTTTTAATTTTTTGTTTCAGTATCAACAATAATAATATTCATCCTCAACACATATATGGGACACACAAAACAGTGATAAAAACTGAATTAGCACGAATATGAAAAGACCAAATTAGGTCATGCGCAATATAATTAATAAAATATTATATAATCTTTAAAGAAAAAACAAGAAACCTGGAGGCTTTTTGTGTTCAGCTCATATTTTCCATTTATTAAAAACCAGCAATTTTTTAGGGACTCATTGGAGGGTCCATCTCTTAAATGTTCCACTAATATTAATTAATAAAATATTATATAATCTTGAAAAATAAAAAATAAACAATCTGGAGGCTTTTTTGGTTTTAGCTGATATATTACATTAATTAAAAGATCGCCAAGTTTTTAGGCCTCACCGGAGAGTCCATTTCTTAACTGCTTCAATAATTCACCAATAATTCAATAATTAATAAAATATTACATAACTTTGAATAATAAAGATGAAAATATGGAGGCTTTTTGCATTCAGCTCATAATTTCCATTTATTTAATGATTGGTAATTTTTTAGGCCTCAGCGGAGTCACTAATTCACCTTTATGATTGTAATTAGTACCGGCATAGATTCAGTTAAGTGCGTAATTATCCTATCATTTGATTGTGACATTACGACTCGATTACGACTCAAAATGATCCCACTGTTGTAATTGATTCTGAGTCCTCTTTTGTAATTGATTCTGAGTCCACTTTTGTAATTGATTGAGTCCACTTTTGTAATTGATTCTGAGTCCACTTTTGTAATTGATTCTGAGTCCACTTTTGTAATTGATTGAGTCCACTTTTGTAATTGATTCTGAGTCCACTTTTGTAATTGATTCTGAGTCCACTTTTGTAATTGATTGAGTCCACTTTTGTAATTGATTGAGTCCACTTTTGTAATTGATTCTGAGTCCACTTTTGTAATTGATTCTGAGTCCACTTTTGTAATTGATTCTGAGTCCACTTTTGTAATTGATTGAGTCCACTTTTGTAATTGATTCTGAGTCAACTTTTGTAATTGATTCTTATGCAGTACTATAATGATTTCCTTACCTCTAATAGCTCTTAAGTTACTACATTCTGCGGCATTAATAGTAAACGTAGTAGCAGCCATTAAGCTTAGTTGTGCGAGTCTTTCACAATAATCCATCATCATCACTCTTGATAATGACATAAGAGTAACCCATCGGCATTATTCATCTCTTTACGACAACACAGTAAGTTAATCTTCCACCTCTTCCCTTCTCTTCCATTGCTACTCTTCACCCTCTTCCCTTCTCTTCCATTGTTACTCTTCACCCCTGGCAGTGACAACAGGTTCAGCAGTGCGTGCATACGTACCACCTAAAACTGCCATAGCTAAAACACCACTAGACTTCAAGGCAGCTGGGATGCAAACATGAAATATTGAAAACAAAAGCTTTGCCTCAGTAAGTTGACTGTTAGGGTGTTTGCAGGTTCCATGCTCACAAAAAGGAATTATTAGGGACCATATAGAGCAGCCAATATTAGGGACCATATAGAGCAGCCAATATTAGGGACCATATAGAGCAGCCAATATTAGAGACCATATAGAGCAGCCAATATTAGGGACCATATAGAGCATAATAGGCCAATCTAGAAACATGGAGAAAAAAAACGTATTGCTTCATAGTAAGTTGGCTGTTTGCAGGTTCCATACTCACAGAGTCATTATTAGTCACCACCCAGGAACACATACCCCCTGGAGGCCACTATCTGTGAGACAAGCCAATATAGAAACATAGAAAAAAAACGTATTGTCTCACAGAAAGTCCGGTACTTGAAAGTCACGGGAAAGTTGGGTATACTTACAGAAAGCCATTATTAGTCACCCTATAGAGGCACCCCCCCCTGGAGGCCACTATCTGTGAGAGAGGCCGTACACGGTGATGTAGGTGTCGGTGGTGCCGGCTGCCAGCAGGACGCGGCGTGGGTGGAAGGCGAGGCAGGAGACGGGGGCGATGCGGGTGCCCATGAAGCCCTCGTGGTACTTGATGGTGTTCACGCACGACCCACTGGCATGGTGCACGCCAATCACCTGCTCCACAGACCCCCTGCAAGACACACACACACACGTCACACACACGGCAACACACACACACACGGCAACACACACACACGGCAACACACACACACACGGCAACACACACACACACGTCACACACACGGCAACACACACACACACGTCACACACAGTACTGCTAGCAACATCAACATGACTTATCTCAATCACTTAATTGGGATCTCATGAAGATCTACCACCCCAGCTATTTTTTTGGTGACCTAACTAGGGCTGCGGCCCCCCAGAACCCTCCGCTAGTTCACTAACTCAACCTGGACATTGGTTACGTAACCTAACCTAACTGGGTTATCAAACCACTCTCACCCACATGAAGATCGGCGTCCCCCAAAATAGCTGGGGTGGCCGATCTTCATGAGGTCCCTAAATTGTATACTTCATTCTCACTCAAATTCGAAATAATTTATAGACCATACTGATTTCCAGACATATCAATACATTATATATATTATATTTGCTCAACGTACATCTGGGAGGTTTTAGAAATGGAGACTTTATGAATACCATCTTTTAGGGGTACATGTCATAAAAAAAAAAATCAATCAATCAATCAAAATTAAAAATCAAATATCAAAAGCTCTGATGATTGATTTCAGTAGCAATGAAGTCTATTTACAAGTGTTATAATGTCACTCACACCACGGCTTAACATCTTGTAGTCATTTTCAATACCAATCATGCCCAAATTATAAGATTGTACTGTAAGTCATGACAAAATAAAGAGCATTTTTGGTAGCTTGGTAAATTTACTTAGTTTTGTGCATCAATTAATCACAAACAAATGTTACTTCCTAGCCACCACTCATCTACACCCAGCAATGACTTTTTACAGATACAAACACACTGTCAAATGCAACACTACCCAAATATAATGCTGTCAGATGGAAGGCTACACTTTCTAAATATAACTGTTACCTACAAATATATCTGAAGGTGAAATATAATTGAATGAAATATAATTGTTGATTTATAATTGTTACCTACCTAACTAATATATCCGAGGAAGGTACTAGGAGTACTTACGTGGCAAAGAGGTGAGCGTTGGCGTGCATTGCCATGGCTGTCATTTCGTGGTGGGGCGCACACACCTGCACAGAGTTAGCTTGCCGCATGTCCCACAGACGCACCTCCCCAGACACACTGAGGGGACAACACATCATATTACCTCCTGACATCGCTATTATTCATGACATACAAGAAAGACCAATTGATGGGATGATCCAAGCATTCTTCAACTCTGTCTGTACTCATTCTTTAACTTATGTGGAAAGCCTTGGATGTAGTAATGATCTATGATTTGCATTATATAGAGACTACACCTCACTCACTATGGAGTTTAGTTCTTTGCTTATATTTTAACAAGAAAGGGATGGCTATATGTGGTTAAGAAGGCGTTGAGCCTCCTAGTTTCTCTACCTAGCATAGGTAGAGAAACAAGCATATAAGAACAAAGGGAAGATTAAACCCCTGTTCTGATCTTGGTGGTGGCCTGGGATAGATATACATTCACACAATCATATAAGAATAAAATAAAGAATATAACTAACTTTGGGGAGGCAGTGTATGAGTGAGTTAGTAAGTGGTATGCTCGGAGTTCTGAGTTAAAATCCCGCCAGGTGCCAAAATTTTTCTGCAATATAGCAATGTGGGCCTAAGAACACCCACATGCTGCCCATGAACTCTACCTTCGACTGCGAGTGCATCGGAGGACACAGGGGGGCGGCATGAGCCTCTAATCACAGGCGTCACTATAAAAATCCTGCCTGCGCCACCACGGGCGAGGGCCAACCATCACAGCCCTCAAGTGAACCTCCAGGGCCTGCCATCCCACCCCTGGAGCTCACTGCCTACACGCGCTATAGGCACAAATGTAAAAAAAAAGAAAAAGAGAAAAAAAAGACAATACAAAGAAGGTTATGAGTGCCCGGAAGAATATTAATAAAAATAAAGGGTGGGAGGTCACGGATCATGTCAGTATGCTGTAAAAAAGGAGTAAAGTTTTTGTTCATTAGGTATATAAACAATCATATAAGAGTCAAGATAAGACTTACACCCCCGTGATGATCTTGGTGGTGGCCTGTGATGCGTTGAGGAGGTGGGCGCTGATGACCCAGGAGGTGTGTTCCCGCCACTGCCGCACCACCACCTTGCTGCTGGGAAGCCGCCGGTCCAACACTCGCACGTACCCGTCGGAGAACCCGGCCACTATCCACGGACCTGCAGGAAAGGGATCAGGGAACTGTAGGCTCATTTATAATATATTTAACAAGAATGAAAGCCAGCCACTATCCAAGGACCTATAGAGAAGGGGAAAAAAATTGTAGCCTCTTTTATTTAACTGGAATAGAATTAACAAGAATGGAAGTCAGCCACTCTTTCCCTCTTCAACGAGCCTGTTGAAGAGGGAAGAAACTGTAGTCTCATTTACCTACATATAATAGATTTGACTAGTATGGAATTTAATAGGCAATGTTGACTAGTGTATGTGTGTGTGTGTTTGTATAGCCTACCACTCATTTGCCCTCACTCATTCACCCGTCCACCCACCCATGCCCACCTGCTTGATGTGAGTGCGGATAAAGAAAAAAGTAAATACATACACACTCCTGGGTCCAACATGCTGGCCTGTGCTAAGGATATCACACACCAAAATATAAAACATACCTGAATATAAAACCATACCATATCACAAAACACAAGACTCACCGGCCTGATGTGAGTGCAGGGCGGTGACGATGGATGTGGCGTCGCCCCCCGTGGGCAGCTCGGCGGTGCGGCGCTCGGCCTTGAGGTCCCAGAGCCGGATGGTACGCGAGTCCCCGCCCACCACCAGCGTGGCCGCGTCCTGCTCCCAGCTCATCAACAACCCCACGTCTGCAGAGGGGAGAGGGAAGGCTCTTAACCCCTTCACTGCGGCTGGTACAAATACGGTCTCTCAGCTATCTAAGGGTTCACTGCGGCTGGTACATATAGGGTTTCTGTATTTAAACTGCGCGCTCAATGATGTTGTGGGTAAATATTCGTTGTGATAGGCTTGTATGGCAACAGTGTCAAGTGTTGCGATATAATAGAACCTCTTTTTCTGCTTGCGTGATTTAGTGTGAGTAATAAGGTCAAGCGGTACAGTACGACGTGTTGACGCTGCCGCGCCCTCTACTTCAATAGCGAGGCTAAATAGTCAAGATATTCAACATATTCTTGATGGATATAAAACAGAAGTATGAATGAATGAATGAATGCATGAATGAAGCATTTATGTACCAAAATAAGCTGTATTATGTTGAGTAGTAAGTAGTTTCATTGTGCGCCTGGCAGCACGGTCACGGCCCTGTTGTTGCACTTTGACGTAACTCTTCACATAGCTGGTAGCCTCCACCAAGACCAAACATAGATTTTCTGGTATGGAATGAGCATTCTTCTATTCATTTAGGCACTTCAAATATGATAAGTAATTATTTTTAATTTTAATTAAACCTGCCGCACAGGGGGGGTAGGCCTATGAATTTGATATCCGCAGTGAAGGGGTTAAACATTCATAGTAATAGTGTAATGGTCTCTTGTAATACAGCTTTTTTTTGCTTTATTTTTTTTGTACACATAAACCTCGTTTTCCCGGACTAATAGGGGGAGCACTTGTCCGGGAACCGCAAAAGTCCAGGAATCGCAACAGTCCGATGCCATTACCCACCCCCGGACGTTTATCCTACTCTAGTATTTACTGTCCGGCAACCGCCAATATCAACTACCCCGCCGCGGACTTTTACGTCCGCTGAGCATGCTGCCACCTGGCGGGCGGCAGCAGAAAGTGTTCAATAGTCTCAAGAGACATTCCTGCACCAGGACCAGTGGGGGTCAGGGGACTAACGGAGGCTGTGCAGGTGAACCGTGAGTGTCGTGTGCCCAAATGTAAACAATACGACCGCTGAGCATGCTGCCACCTGGCGGGAGGCAGCAGAAAGTGATCAATAGCCTCAAGAGACGTTCCTGCACCATGGGCAGTGGGGGTCAGGGGACTAACAGAGGCGTTGCAGGTGAACCGTAAGTGTCGTGTGCCCAAATGTAAACAATACGACTGCTGAGCATGCTGCCACCTGGCGGGAGGCAGCAAAAGTGTTCAATAGTCTCAGAGATGTTCCTGCACCAGGGGCAGTGGGGGTCAGGGGACTGACGGAGGCTGTGCAGGTGAACCGTGAGTGTCATGTGCCCAAATGTAAACAATACGACCGCTGAGCATGCTGCCACCTGGCGGGAGGCGCGGACATTGACCAGGGGTGACGGGAGACGCTCGGACCGCCGTACAACTTTGTCAATTTACGAACAAAAAAACAAAAAAATAATAAAAATAAAAAATTGTCCTGGACTCTGACATATCCCCGGACCTCGGATTTTGTCCGGCAAATCCGATATCCGGGAAATGGAGGTCCGGGAAATCGAGGTTTGTGTGTATATATTTTCCTATTTTTCATAGCTATTATTTGCTTAATGGTCTCTCGTGTCATTCATAGCTTTTTTCTGCATTAATTCTTACATCTATTTACCACTTGTATGTGCACATGATGCTAAATTAGAAAGAAAAAAATTAAAATGTTAAAATCTGATGTAAAAATGACTGAAAAACTAATGATGAAGATGAATTGCACGTAACGCTAAATTGGGAAAAAATTACTCAAGGTTAAAATCTGATGTAGTAATGACTGAAAAAGTAATGATGAAGCATCTTTAACACATTGTAAACCAATACAGTAACACATCAAAATTTAGAAGTGACGATGATAGGAATACAGGGAGGTCCCGAAGATACGGGCAGTTAGGTTCCACCTGGCATACTCGTAAAGCGAAATCTCGTATAACGAAACACATAACTAATGGTAAAATATAGGTTTGGTTCCAGGACCCCATCAATTAAAAAAAAGAAAAAAAGAAAGACATGTTTTTCAAGCTAAAATAAACTATAGCAAACACAACAAACACACAGCGTCTATATTACCCACACTGTACTACCTATTCTGTAGAAAAAGCATTCTGAAAGAGAAAATAGCACACAAAATAACATAACTGCACATTAATTAAACATAAAACATGCACAACAAGCAAAAAAAGACGTTGTAATGTAGGGGACGCCACGTGATACAAGAAAAGGTAGTGTAGCGGTTCCAAGGTTGGGGCCCCACACCTGCTAATTACCCCTAAAGGTCAGGTCGCGCCATATGCTTAATTACCCTTCAGGTCATGCCTTGCTAGGGGTGACCTGACTGCGGTCCCAAGGTTGGGGCCCCACACCTGCTAATTACCCCTAAATGTCAGGCCGCACCATATGCTTAATTACCCTTCAGGTCACGGCTTGCTAGGGGTGACCTCACTGGGGTCAACCAAATTTCCCTTTGTCCAGCCAGGGAGTGGTAGGGCGCGCATTTTGAGCTTGATAATTTTACTCACCCCAGTTTAAATGTCGTATCATTGGATTTTCGATCTCGTATATTGAAAATAGACCCTAATTTACACATCTCGTATCATCGGATTCTCGTATACCGAATGCTCGTATAACGGGACCTCCCTGTATTCATCTATATAATGCATTCTGAGTCAAAATTTAACAGTGCAGAGATAGTATATTGGTAGAGAGGTAAAAACAACAGTCTTACTCCTGGTGGCAGGGTTGACATCCGTGGTGGCTTGGAAGGCAGTGAGGAGTGAGGGGGCGGGGTCCGGGGGGCTGGCGGGGGCGCTGTGCTCCTGGAACACCGAGCGCCACACGCGCACCGTGCCGTCGTCGCAGGCGGTGGCGGCGCAGGTGTGTGGTGCGCCGGGGTTCAGCACGGCCAGGGAGGAGATGCAGCTGGCGGGGCCGTTGTAGTTGTCCCAGTGTGTGACGCGGAGACTGCGCTCGACGTCCCACACGCTGTAGACGCCAACAACAACAACATTACTAGACACCAAAATGCTTACCGTCAATAACACTATAGTCGCCACTGCACTAATGTCACCAGGTGCCATAAATTATGAATTTTAGCATCACTACAGGTTTGTATGTGCCACTAAAAAGGCATGCACAGTAGTTTATATTATGTACGTGTCTTCAGTGGCACATACAAATCTGTAGTGCTGCTAAAATTTGTAATATGTGGCGACTGGCGACATTAGTGCAGTGGCGACTATAGTGTTATTGATGATAGTACAAAATGGATTAGACACCAAAATGTTTAATACAAAATGAATGGGATACAAATACTGTACAATCCTGGATCAATCAATCTTCAATGTTAGTCAAATCAATACTCTTAAATACCTACAAAAATACACCGTAGCATACAAAAATGGTTATGTGCGGCCAATGGTCAATAATATTTTGAAGATTCTGGATGCTTGCAGATACAGAATCCCTGGCAATATACGTCTGTCCTCCAATGGGGAGTTTTCTAATAAGCTCACGCTCAAGCCTGTTTCTCGCGCTCTCATATCCTCTGCCCTTTGAGTGTGAATGATCTATCATTTACCGTAAACTTCCTGTATTTTTTCGGGACATATCAGAATTACCCTTCAATACAACAACTGAAACAGTTCTTAATAAAAAATGTAGTTTATCATTTTGTTTTTCAGCACTTGAAGAAAATATTGGCAAAACATAGAATACTTGACCTCAATTTCTTAAAATCGTCATTTCATGGAAACACTGCACGTTCAAGCTGAATGAAGCTTCAGGAAGTATGTACTTGTATGTAAGCTTTCACTGAGTACCTGTTTTGGGTGTACATGTCTCTCTTACGACGAACACTTAACCAAGAAGTAATTTAAGTAATTGGCACCTCAACGAACAGTCCTCTATCGAAGACAATACATGGGTCTTGTTTACTTGTTGTCTTGAAAAAGAGCGGGCTGCAGGAACGCATGCATCCGCCGTTATCTGCCTCACCTGTGCCTTCCTGAGGAGACAGGTCAACTACCACGCCTGTAATAGCATCATAGGACATCACCAGGGCTCATAGTGTTCCCCAAGGGATCGTCGCAGCCCTAAAACAAGAAAAAAAACAAGACTCTTCCCCCCAGCCGTGGATAAGAAGAAGTGACTGATATCAGATCCCGACATCGGGATGGTTTCTTCGGAGATGCTGAACGCCACACTATTTCTTGGTTAAATGTTCGTCGCAAAAGAGACAGACACATCCAAAACAGGTACTCGGTGAAAGCTTACATACAAGTACATACTTCCTGAAGCTTCATTCAGCTTGAACGTGCAGTGTTTCCATGAAATGACGATTTTAAGAAATTGAGTTTTCAAGTATTCTAGGTTTTGCCAATATTTTCTTCAAGTGCTGAAAAACAAAATGACAAAACTACATTTTTTATTAAGAACTGTTTCAGTTGTTGTATTGAAGGGTAATTCTGATATGTCCCGAAAAAGTACAGGAAGTTTACGGTAAATGATAGATCATTCACGCTCAAAGGGCAGTGGATGTGAGATGCGCGAGAGACATCTGGCGGCTTAGCTTTGAAAACTCCCCATACAACAAGAGAAGTCCTTTACTCACGTGACGTTGGTCTTGTCAGCCACGGCGAGGAGGGGTTCGATGGGGTGGAAGAGCAGCACGGCGGGGGGGCCGGGGTTGCGGTGCACAAACACTTGGTCGTCCAGCTTGTTGGTGCCCACACTGCGACGCTCCTCACACTCCCCAAGCAGCCGGGAGTTGGCGGACCGGCTGCGAGAAACAAAGATTTTGATATATCAAGATTATGTTTACAAGACCTGATCAGTAAAATGAGGGTGAGAACTCGTGTAAATGTTATTCCCTTCTAAATATCCGCTCATATTCCTGATACTTTTTTCTTCACGCTCTCCAAGCAGCCGGGAGTTGGCGGACCGACTGCGAGAAACATAGAAGACTAGCCACAAAGCCGCCCTTTGGGCAGACATTTTGGCTAGCTCCTGCAGAGGGCTATTGGTGGGCCTTCGGCCCACCACCTGTGTTTGGTGGGCCGGCCCACCAAACACACTCTCCAGATAGCCCCTTCTAACTTTCCTGAAATCATGGATGTAGAAATGTATGTATTAACGCCAACCCATTCACATCACCCCCAACCCATTCACTCACCCATTACCCATTCACTCACCCATTACCCATCACCACACACCCATTCACTCACCCATTACCCATCACCCCCCACCTATTCCCTCACCCATCACCCCACACCCATTACCCATCACCCCACCCATTCACTCACCCATTACCCATCACCCTACATCAAGGTTTCCTCAATTCACAACCCACTTTTTTTTCTTCACAATTCTCGCTAATAGGCTACTAAAACTAAAACTAAATAAAAGTGATTGGATCATCCCATAAGTGAGCTTAAAATGTGCCCCTGGTCGACCCGGTTCCAAAACTGTGCCATATGATGGGATTGGGGCACTGGGAGCGGCACCTATCACGGACACACACACAGACACACACACACACACACTTTCGCTTATATAATTATAGAAGATTATATTGACCAAGCATTTCACAAGACCTTATCAGTAAAATGAGGGTCTATTTTAGAGTACATATTAGGTCTATTTAGAGTCTGTGTTTCTCTCCATACTCCCTTAACAGCCGGGAATTGGCGGACCAACTGCGTGAAACAGAGATTTTTATATATGTACTAAGCTTGTTTAAGCTTAAGATTGTCTCAGATTTTCATACACTAAGCTGTGGATTTGTTTCTCTTCATACTCCCCCAACAGTCGGGAATTGGAGGATCGAATGGGTAGAAACAAAGATTTTTATATATCAAGATTACGTTTACAAGACTTTATCAGTAAAATGAGGGTGAGAACTCTAGGATGAATGTTGGAGATAATTCATAAAAATACGATAAAACAAGGAGATTTATATTTATCCAGCCTCTCACAAGACCTTATCAGTAAAATGAGGGTGAGAACTCTAGTGTAAATGTTATTCCCTTCTAAATATCCAGTCATATTCCTGATACTTTTTTCTTCATACTCCCCAAACAGTAGGGAATTGGCGGACCGACTGCGAGAAACATAGAGATTTGTATTTACCAGCATTTCACAAGACCTTAACAGTAAAACAAGGGTGAGATAACCTTATTCTCTTCTATATTTCAAGTGTCACATTACTCCCAGCAGTCAGGAATTGGCTGACCGACTGTGTAGGACATGGAAGATTTATATTTACCAAGCTTTACAAGGCCTTATCAGTAAAACGAGGGAAAGAAAATTAGAATGTGTATCTTTTGCTTTGGTGTGGTCGATAAAATGATCCATCTATCTATCCATCTCTCTCTCTATGTACTCACCCACAGTTGAAGGAGTGGAGGGGGGAGGCGGCCGAGTGCAGCTCAGAGGAGGACTTCTGCCTGGGGAGGATGAAGGTGGTGGCACTCCACTCCACAAACTCTGTGGTCACCAGGGGCTTCCGACTGCTGCTCTCCACCTCATCACTCTGAAACACACCACCATGGTTACCACCCACTATACAACACCCCATCTCCTGCCCTTCCTACAATGACCAAGACTTATTATAACCCTGTCACCACAAGGCATTACTCTTGAAGGAGGAAGAGGAAGAAGAGATGTGACTCAAGGTTTTTTATCTATGATTGAAAAAAAAAAAGGTCACAGGCTACTGAGTGTAAGGCGAGGAAAGATTATCCCTTCAACACATTACTATTTATATGCTTCCTTCCTTAATCTTCCTGTCATAGTTAATGGGAATAAACTGTGTCATTATTGATCTGATATAATCATGATTAATAATGGATGATTACTTAAATAGCATGATTACTTAATAGTAGCATCATGAGGTGAAAATGCACATTGTTTGATAAAGGCTATCTCATGAAATAGCACAAATACATTACATTTCACAAAATGATGATTTGATAATAAAGAATAAAAAAAGCATGGATGGATACAAAGAAAAAAATAATGGAAAAAAAAGGAGAGGCGGTAGAATCAATAAAGGCATTAAATAATTTCCAACAGAATCTAAATTCAAATAGTCTTAAAAATGTAGTAAATATAAAGAAAGACATTATTGGCTGGCTGGCGAGGTGTTGGACTCACATGGTTGTGGTGGCTCCTGGAGCGTGCCCGTGGTGGCGCCGGGTCCAGGTGGTGGTGGGAGGGCGGCGACTCTCCCCTGGGGGCACAAACACACACCAGGACTCAATGATCAACTATGCAATGTTATGTTATGGTGGGCTTAACAATACTGTTTATCATTTATAACATTAAGGTACACTACTTCTTGATAATCAGAAGATAAGATTGATATTCAAAGAGCCTACTAGTGGTGACAAACAGGAGATTGAAAACTTAATAGCTGATCAAAATATATCTATACAGTAAAACCTCTCGTATTCGGACCCTCATTATTCGGACTGACATTATTCGGACCTTCTCCTTTTTTTTTTTTTTTTTTTTAAGGGGCCGAAATTTCCTAGCTATATTTTTAGCACCTAGATTTTTTTTTTTTTTTAAGGGGTCGAAATTTCCTAGCTATATTCTTAGCACCTAGATTTTTTTTTTTTTTTTTTTTTAAAGGGGTCGAAATTTCCTAGCTATATTTTTAGCACCTAGATTAATTTTTAATTTTTTTTTTTTAAGGGGTCGAAATTTCCTGGCTGTATATACACCTAGACATTTTGGGGGGGGTGGGGGGGGGGGGGGGGGGGGGGGGGGGGGGTCGACATTTCCTAGCTATATGTATATACACCTATTTTATTTTTTATTTTTTTTAACATATCCCCCATATATAATCCCCCCATTATTCGGATTCTTGCATTACTCGGACCACTCCCTGGCCCAATTAGTCCGAATATGAGAGGTTTTACTGTATCTATATATACCTGTCTGTATATCTAACACACAGACTGACAGAGAAGTACATCCATACATCCAAACCCCCAACAGCCGAGAGGTACAATGTGGTATATGTAATAGTAATAATGCTAATAAAATATGTATGGTAATGTTACAATATAATGAGGGATGGCGGGTGAATAACAGAGGGTGGATACCCACACAATAAACATGGGTTTGTTGACAGGTGTTCCGGGCGCTGACTCCACCCGCTGCTCAGACACCTCCCGCCCGCTGCCCCGGCTGACCTGCGAGGGAAAGACACCATTCAACCTGGCATTCAGTCTCTGTCTATTTCCTTTTCCTTATTCTACATCTACAGCAATGCAAGTTTACCAAAAAGTCTGTCTAATGCACCCAAAGTCACATTCAACCTTGCATTCAGTATCTGTCTCTTTCATTGCCATATTATACAGCAATGAATGAAAACAGATCTTGAAAATGCTCCTGATCTGCGGAGGAAAGGCACCATTCAACCTTTTAATCTCTATCTATTTTCTTTGCCTTATTCTTATGCATGTTTACACAAAAAGTCTGTGGGATGCACTTGTTTTGGGCAGGAAAGACAACATTCAACCTGACATTCAATCTATTTATTTTTCTTTCTTTATTCTACTACAATGAATGGAAGCAGAAGGCCAACGGATGCACCCAAAGACAGGAAAGCCACATTCGACCTTGCATTCAATATAGTATATCTATTTTCTTTGCCTTATTCTTATGTATGTTTACCCACAAGGCTGTCTAAAACACTTGATCTGAGGAGGAAAGTCACCATTCAACCTGGCATTCAATCTCAATCTATTTGATTTGCCTTATTTAACTGTAATGCAAGTTTACCCAAGTCTGTCTAATGCCCCCAAAGCCTAGTGTATTTAGTCTACCTCTTCTTCTACCTGAAATTACATTCAACCTTACTGTCTCTAGTCTCTGTCTATTACTCTGTTTTCTTTTTCATATTAACTGCAATGCATGGAAACAAAAGGCCAACAATCTGTCTAATACACCCAAAGACTAGTGTGTTTGTTTACCTTGTATCGTATGTGTTGTATGAGTGTGTTGGCGAGGGCTGCCACGGCGGGGAAGGGGTCGTGTTGCAGGGTGAGCAGGGCATTCCACAGCTTCAGGTACATGCCACTGTACGACAGGCTGCTCACCCCCACACCCAACATACCCCCAGACCCTGCGATGGAAGGGAAGGGGTACTATCAAACTACATCATTACCCTTACTTATAGAAAATTAAAGGAAAATATTAGTCACATTTAATTAAAAAAAAAGAAAAGAAAAAAAAGTATGAATTTAATATAGAAAAAAACTTGAAAAAAGTCTTAATTTAATAAAAAATAAAAACAGAAAAAAAGTGTGAATTTAAACAGAAAGAAGAAGTGAAAGAGTTAGCAGTTCTATATATATGACATTAAATGGAGAGATGATGCTATGACAGTGATAAGAAGACCCGGACTCACCAATGGAGGAAATGGAGTGAGTGGAGGCAGCGCGCTTCACCCCTGAGGGAGAGTACATACTGTCTGTGAAGGAGGAGTCAGGACTGGACCCCAAGCCCTGCAGGGGAGAAGGAGACCCTAATGAGGCCTACCAGGGGCATAACAAGGGTACCGGGGGGGGGGGGGGGGGGGCACAGGGCATTAACAGGGACTGAGGAAATACACTGATGCACGTAAGAGCTTCATTGTCTGCCTCTGCTCCACACTTACACACACATGTTCTGTCTTGTCTCCTCGTGTTGAGTGGAATAGATGGAACATGATGCATTTATATATAATCTAATAACGAAGGTAGAAAGGGAAGGGAGGGGAAGGAGGGTAATAACAGGGTAATAACAGGGTAACTTAGGGGTTATTAGGGCATAATATTTGAGCTTATTAGCATACCTTAGGGCTTGTAAACTGACCTGTCCCGGGGAGGAAAGCTGCTTGCTGCTGTGACGCGAGAACTTTCTAGTGAGGCTGTTTGAGGGTGACATGACGATGGAGTCGAGGGATGAGGCGGGGGACTGGGGGGAGAGATCAGTGCCCACCTCGTCCATGAAGTGGTGGTGGGCGACGGCCAGGAAGGAACTCTCGTAGGTCTGCACAAAGTACTGCAGAGCCACCACTAGCTCCTGAGTGTGAGGGGTAGGGAGGGGGAAGGTTAGGACACTGAAAGACATCACCATTCAGAACTAGATAATGACACACTGCCTTCCTAAAGCTTGAATTCTTTGAAGACTAAATTGTGTGGTCTCTTACCATCTGCTTTATGGTGTCAAGACACCTCCTATACTAAATTGACCATTTGGTCATTCATTTTGGTCATTGTGATCATTCATTGACTTAAATTTGACCATCATTAAAAATCCAAATTTAAGTAGTCTCTTAGTAGTAACCTGTAAAATTGGCAGTGTTTTTATTTGACTTGTTCGTGGCCAGTACCCAAGCTGCATTAGGAGGGGAAAACAAGGTTGCTACTTGTCTGAAAACAAGGTTGCTATTCGCATGAAAAACAAGGTGTTTACTAACTCACCTGCCTGACCA
>JACEEZ010022538.1:463040-478040 GCA_016584305.1 Chionoecetes opilio
CCACACGCATGAACAGACTGTACTGCTTCATCTAGTAAGTCTCCAAATACCTGGACCTTGGTCTTGAGCCAGGAGACCTCAAGTCCCAAAGGCTTTGCCTCCTCGTGCAGCGCCTCAAGAGCCATCACCAGGACCTCCAGCGACTCAGCAAAGATTACTGCATCATCGGCAAAAACAAGATCTGTGATCTTGGTGTTGCCGACGGATGCTCCACAATCACTTGATTACAACCTTTGTCCAATACCCAGTCCATACAAGCGTGAAAAGTGATGGGGCCAAGGACGCCCCCTTTGCCTCACCCCTGTATTCACAGGAAAGAAGCTGGATACACCTGCCCCACACTTCACAGCACTCTCAGTCCCAGAATACAGACCAGTTATCAAACCAATAGTCCTTGCAGGAATCCCTCGAAGTCGCAGAAGATCCCAGAGTGACTCACGATGAACTGAGTCAAACGCCTTCTTGAGATCAACATAGGCTGCAAGCATCCCCTGTCGAAACTCACGTCGGCTTTTCCACCAGGACACGAAGCGCTAGGATACGGTCCGTTGTTGACTTACCAGGCGTGAACCCAGACTGCTGAGGTCTCTGATGCTTCACCAGATGACTGCGGAATTCGTGTCAGCAATAGATGGGCAAGCACCTTGCCTGGTACGCTGAGCAGTGTAATACCGCGGTAATTGTTGCAGTCCTGACGGTCCCCTTTCCCTTTTCCCGATAGGGGCGACCAGCCCCCTTTTTCCCGTCAGGAGGAATGGTACCTGATTGCCACACGGCAGTCAGGACAGCATGCAACCCGCGGATCATGGCCTCACCCCCAGCTTTGAGGAGCTCCGCACTGAAAATTTCAAAAAACCAGCTGCCTTTCCACCCCTTTAACTTTGCTACAGCCTCTCTGACTCGTCAAGAGAGGGTTTCGGTTTCGTCAATGGGAGGATCGGCATCCACTGCCTGTAACCCAGTGGTGTGAAGCTGCTCAGTTGGAGGGTCCACCCGTTTAACAACTGCCCAAAGTACTCAGCCCAACGAGCCATCTGCCCATCCATGTCCGACACGAGGCGCCCATCTGCTGTTCGAATAGCACTCGCCCGAGAAGGAGACTTGGAACGGAGCTTCTTCAGGGCTCGGTAGGCGGGTCGGAGGTCATTTTCGTTCAAATGACCCTCGACATCCTCAGCGAGACTCCTGACATACCTCTCCTTGTCTCTCCTCAGGAGGGTTCTAGTCCGGCGTGACAGAGCCCTGTGCTGGTCCCGGTTCCCAGCCAGCCTGGCAGCACGACTCTCCTCGATTTTCTCCAGCGTCTCCGTCGAGACAAAACCACGCCTTGACCTCGGGCGCTCCCCAATACACTCCTTGGCAGCCTGTAGAGTTTCCCGTTTGAAGGTATCCCACAGTTCTACAGGATCCCCGAGAGCACCGAGCACATCAAACCGATTTGAGACTGCCACCTCATACTCATGAGCACATGTCAAGTCCTTCAGTTTCTCAAGATGAAACAGTATGGTTACCTCTTGAGATTCTTCTGGACTTGACATGAACCTTAAGTGTAGCAACAACAAGTCTGTGATCTGTTCCAAAGAACTCAGCACTCCGGTAAACCCTGCAGTTCTGGAGGATCCTCCAACGAGTACTAACGAGGATGTGGTCGATCTCCTTAGCTACCCCTGCGGCATTACTATACCATGTCCAGCGGTGCAGCTCTGGTCTCTGATACCAAGAACCTGCAATTCTCAACCTTCTGGACCTTGCAAAGTTCAGAAGCAGAGAACTGTTGGTGTTTCTGGTACCGGAGCCATGGGGACCAACACACAACTCGTAGCCATCTCTCACAGTGCCAGTAGTAGCATTGAAATCGCCCAAGACAATGAGTGTGTCCCGAGGAGGAGTACAGTAGTACAATAGGGAGTTTAAATATGCATCACATTTCTTTATCTGTAGTACAATAGGAAGGTTAAATTTATCTGTAGTACAATAGGAAGGTTAAATTTATCTGTAGTACAATAGGAAGGTTAAACATGCATCACATATCTTTACCTGCAGTACAATAGGGAGTTGCTCAAGGGAATTTGGGATGTATAAACTAACTGTGGTCCATCTTGGTGTGCTCAAAAATACATAAAAACAATGCCTTATGATTCTTAGGCAGAGAAAATGCTATTGCTTTTAACCTGTAAATAAGCATCACATATTCTTACCTGCAATACAATAGGGAGTTGCTCCGGGGACTCGCGACACTCATGGCCGAGGTCGAGCCACACTTGGAAGGCGGTGAGCTGCTCCTCGAAGAAGGGAGAGTGAACGTGGGAGTAGGGGTCCTCGGCGGAGAGCACGGCGGGCATCTGGTCCAGGCACAGCTCCAGGGCAAGGTCCCACGCCACCCACATGGGGTGCTGCAAGGGCCATACAGGTTATACCAAAGACTACTGTATACTGGACTTGCTACTCATTTTGGGCTATTTCCATTGGAGGCCAGTTTAGCGATTCCTGACATTTTAGAACATCCCTCCCATTTCCCTTCCTATGGTTTATCAGTATAAATGATATACCGTTATCTTCGTAAATGTTTTTTCTATAATATTATCAAATAAAAAACTGTAAAATACACTAAAGAAATGCCATTATGAGAGTGAAGAAATATGCATGAACTTAATATTCACTTAAAACTCTTCACCATTTAATATTTTGCGAGAAAATTGTTTACATGCAACATATCAATAGAAGCAGAATTTTATTAGCTTTCCATTGATATATTTCGTTTTCTGATAAATGAATTAGAACCATACATAAATTAGCATTAACTAAATAAATAACCTCATCAATCGGGAAAATTACCTGATTGATGATGCTATTTATTTAGTTAACGCTAATTCATGCATGGTTCTAATTCATTTATCAGAAAACGAAATATATCAATGGAAAGCTAATAAAATTCCGCTTCTATTGATATGTTGCATGTAAAAAGTCTTCACACAAAATATTAAATGGCGAAGAGTTTAAGTGAATATTAAGTTCATGCATATTTCTTCAGTCTCATAATGGCATTTCTTTAGTGTATTTTACAGCTTTTTATTTGATAATATTATAGAACAAACATTTCCGAAGATAACGGTATATCATTTATACTGATAAACCATAGTCTACTGTATTCATGGAACACTTTTTTACTTACCGATCCGATTGATGATGTTATCTTTTTAGTTAACGCTAATTTATGCATGGTGGTAATTCATTTATCAGAAAACAAAAAGTATCAATGGAAAGCTAATGAAAATCCGCTTTTATTGATATGTTTCATCTAAAATGTTTTCTTGCAAAATATTAAATGGTGAAGAGTTTAAGTGAATATTAAGTTCATGCATATTTCTTCACTCTCTTATAATGGCATTTCTTTAGTGTATTTTACTGCTTTTTATTTGATAATATTATAGAACAAACATTTACGAAGATAATGGTATATCATTTATACTGATAAACCACAGGAAGGGAAATGGGGGTGATGTTCGAAAATGGCAGGAATCGCAAAACTGGCCTCCACTGGTCATGGGCGGGTTGGCGCAGGGCACGAGTAGCAAGTCCAGTATAGAGTAGTCTTTGGTTATACATACAAGGCTATACATGAGGCGCTGATTTCAGAAAGTCGATGAGCGCCATCAATAAAAAACTAAGAAAATGGCTTCAAAATGTTTCAATGTTCAAAATGTCATATCTTTTGAACATTGAAACATTTTGAAGCCATTTTCTTAATTTTTTATTGATGGCGCTTATCAACTTTCTGAAATAAGCGCTGCAGATGTCCTCTAAATTCATACAAGGTTATACGTGTCACCTAAATAAATAAAAGGTTATACATGTCCCCTTAATACATACAAGGTAATACATGTCCCCTAAATACATACAAGGTTATACATGTCGCCTAAATACATACAAAGTTATACATGTCACACAACACCTGGTAAACACACTGAGAGGAAATAATAGTACAGGTTGAAGTTCCCAAACTCGGCAACCTTGGGACCAGCGCCGAGCCGAGTAATGGAATTTTCCGACTTTTAGAACGTAGATATATTAAGGGGAAAAAAGCATGAAAATCACATGAAAAAAATCACAGGAAAAATATCTCAGAAATAGTTCACACATTGTTCTTCCTTTTCTTTTCACTTCCACCAGTAGGTGTTCCTGGACATTTGGGAGCCATAATACCAATAACAGACCTGTAAAAGTACACAAAATAACAGTGTACACAACTCTACAGTTACAACACCACTGAACAATAACAACAACAAAATCGGCGGGAGAAACCAAGCGGCCTAGTGTGGTGGCACCTCGCGGCCGACCCGGCAACTACGCGCCGGGTTTTGGGTGTTCTGCCGAGACCACCGAGAGACAAGGCCTGGTGGATCGCCCGTGACGTCACACCATAAGGATACCACCTGCTCCGCTCCCCGTACAAGTTTACCTACCTAATATAATGTTTATCAGTATAAAAGATATACTGTTATCTTCGGAAATGTTTGTTCTATAATATTATCAAATAAAAAACCGTAAAACACACAAAGAAAATGCCATTATGAGACTTTCAAGAAATATGCATTAACTTAAACTCTTCGCCATTTAATATTTTGCTCGCAAACATTTTACATGGAGAATATCAATAGAAGCGGAGTTTAATTAGCTTTCCATTGATATATTTCGTTTAGTGATAAATGAATTAGTGGCATACATAAATTAGCGTTAACTAAATATAAAAAATCATGAAATCGGGTAATTTCCTACCTAATATATGTTTATCAGTATAAAATATATACTGTTATCTTCGGAAATGTTTGTTCTATAATATTATCAAATAAAAAATCGTAAAACACATTAAAGAAATGCCATTATGAGACTTTCAAGAAATATGCATGAACTTAAACTTTTCGCCATTTAATATTTTGTGAAAAAACTTTTTACATGGAGAATATCAATAGAAGCGGAATTTAATTAGCTTTCCATTGATATATTTCCTTTTCCGATAAATAAATTAGAACTATGCATAAATTAGCGTTAACTAAATAAATAACATCATGAAATCCGGTAATTTCCCAGATTTCATGATGTTATTTATTTAGTTAACGCTAATTTATGCATGGTTCTAATTAATTTATCAGAAAAGGAAATATATCAATGGAAAGCTAATTAAATTCCGCTTCTATTGATATTCTCCATGTAAAAAGTTTTTTCACAAAATATTAAATGGCGAAAAGTTTAAGTTCATGCATATTTCTTGAAAGTCTCATAATGGCATTTCTTTAGTGTGTTTTACGTTTTTTTTATTTGATAATATTATAGAACAAACATTTCCGAAGATAACAGTATATATTTTATACTGATAAACATATATTAAGTAGGAAATTATACGATTTCATGATTTTTTTATATCTAGTTAACGCTAATTTATGCATGCCGCTAATTCATTTATCACTAAACGAAATATATCAATGGAAAGCTAATTAAACTCCGCTTCTATTGATATTCTCCATGTAAAATGTTTGCGAGCAAAATATTAAATGGCGAAGAGTTTAAGTTCATGCATATTTCTTGAAAGTCTCATAATGGCCTTTTCTTTGTGTGTTTTATGGTTTTTTATTTGATAATATTATAGAACAAACATTTCCGAAGATAACAGTATATCTTTTATGCTGATAAACATTATATTAGGTAGGTAAACTTGTACGGGGAGCGGAGCGGGTGGTATCCTTATGGTGTGACGTCACGGGCGATCCACCAGGCCTTATCATCTCGGTGGCCACGGTTCTGCCCTGTTTTGGAAAATCCGGAACCATAGCCGAGTTTTGGGTGTTGCCGAGTCTTGGGATGCCGAGTTTGGGAACTTCAACCTGTACTACAAATGGTATTTTCTCCCTTCTTACGAGAGACAATAAAGGTGGCAGTCATATCATAAAAAAATAAGATAAACTGGTAGTAGCAAGTTTTTTGCTGTCCTGTTTTCTGCTCCAATAATGTAAAAGAAATAATTAAAAATTAGCGATAAAAAACACAGTAACTCTTTCATCCTGGAGATAGCATATAATATCCTTGTTTCCTCGCCACTAGTTACTATGGTGTAACATTACCTGGTGTGTGGGGGGCAGCTTGGGGGAGGAGACGGGGGTGCAGTCGTAGGACCTCATGATACGCTGGGCCAGAAGGAAGTTACGGAACAGACTCGCCACCAACAGGTCCTGACGGAACAGCTTCTGGAAGAGATCTGAAAGGGATACAAAATACAATACATTAAGATTATTGGATCTCATGAAGATCCGCCACCCCAGCTATTTTACAGATTATCACATACAATTACTCAATGACAAAAGTTTAGTATAGTCAGTGCCAAGGAAGACATGGAGGCAGTGTGTTGAAGGGGATCTGGCAGCATTGGGCATTGAAGAGCTAGGGGTAAGGGATAGAAAAAGTTGGAAAATTATTATTGGAATTATTATTATTATAGGAAAACTGACGTTAAACAGAAAGAATAAGAAAAGCTGCCCCCTCCCGCCCGTCCCGTGGCCCCGGGACTCACCGCGGGGCAGTGTGTTCCAGGCTATGGTGTCGGTGATGGCCGTGAAGATCCAGTTGAGTTCCCCAAGCAAGGTGCGTCGGTCACTCAGCTGGCCCGGAATTCTGAAACAACATTACACTACAACACAACAGATAAAATAAAACACACCCAGACCAGCATGGTGACTCCACTTATCAGCACTTATCACTTATCGGGCTTTTTTGTGTGTGTTTTGTTTGCCCTAGGTCAGTAAAGTCCCTTGTGATGTAAACAAACTAAAAATAAATAAATAAATAAAATAGCAATCCCACGTACTCACTTATCGGCGTCAATTCTCTTAAATATTTCATAATAATAATAATAATAATAATAATAATAATCCCCCGGCCATCACCGGTGACTCACTTATCAGCGTCGTCCAGCGTGACTCCCTGCAGCAGCTTGCCCTTGTTGTGCAGGAGGTGCCAGCGCACGGCCATGCTGATGGGCGTGGTGAGGCAGGCCGAGAACACGTCGGCGGGCAGGTCCGGGTTCATGGGCAGGATCTCTTTGGCCTCACACGCCCCCAGCTGGATGCACTGCCGGAAGGTGGGAGGGGAGGGGCTGGAGGTACTACCACCGCCGCCACTGCCACTGCCGCCACCGCTGTTGTTGTTGCCTTTCTGTTGGATTGAAGGAAAGAAAGGGATTACTAAATAAAGGAAAAACTACAGTCGTATTTCAATATTAGGAGAGCAGCGCAGGGCTTAAGCCACCGCCACCACTGTTGTTCCCTTGCTGTTGAAAGGAAATGGATGAGAGGGATAGAAAGAGTCAATGGATTATTAAATGAAGGAAGAACCATTTCAAACAACATTCAACATCTATAATAAATGCCTAAATTAATTGGGCATCTATACATTAGTTCTATATATTAAACTTATGTATATACAGGAGAACCTCATTTAACCGGCATTTAAAACAACGGCACTAATCGACCCAGGCATTTTTTTTTTTTTTTTTTTTTCCCGGGCCTCCAGCAGGGAGGACCACGGGCTAGCTTGAGCTCGTCAGAGAGATCCTGTGAAAAAAGAGAGGGAGTGTTCGTGGTGGTGGCGTGCGACACGAGGACTAGCTTGTCCATCCTGACGAGGTGTGGGGTAGAAAGGGGCACTCAGCAGGATAACCCAGGCATTAATTAGGTATAATTATTTCAAAAACTGAGAAAATCGGCAGAAATTTAGTTCAAATTTGGCGGGGTACGCAGGGTTGGCAACCCTTTCATCCCTTTCACTGGTAAACTCTGGAACTCTCTTCCTGTTTCTATTTTTGCACTTTCCTATGACTTAAATCTTTTCAAAAGAAGAGTAACAAGACACCTCCCGAACAAAATTGGCTCACCCCTCTTTTTTATTTTATTCTCTTACTGTCTTCTTTATAGGGACTGGCAACTAAGCGGGCTTTGTGTTACCCATTTTTGTTGTGCCCTTGGCCAGTTCCTTTGATGTGTGTGTATATAATATATATATATATATATATATAATTTAAAAAAAAAAAAAAAAAAAAAAAAAAAAAAAAAAAAAAAAAAAAACGGCAAAATGAGTTATCCGGCATGCGCTCCCCCCCCGAGGGTGCCGGATAAACGAGGTTCTCCTGTAGTACAGGGAGGTCCCGTTATACGAGCATTCGGTATACGAGAATCCGATGATACGAGATGTGTAAATTAGGGTCTATTTTCAATATACGAGATCAAAAATCCAATGTTACGACATTCAAACTGGGGTGAGTAAAATTATCAAGTTCAAAATGCCCGCCCTACCACTCCCAGGCTAGACAAAGGGGGATTTGGTTGACCCCATTGAGGTCACCCCTAGCAAGCCGTGACCTGAAGGGTAATTAAGCATATGGCGCGGCCTGACCATTAAGGGTAATTAGCAGGTGTGCGGCCCCAACCTTGGGACCGCAGTCAGGTCACCCCTAGCAAGGCGTAACCTGAAGGGTAATTAAGCATATGGCGCGGCCTGACCATTAGGGGTAATTAGCAGGTGTGCGGCCCCAACCTTGGGACCGCAGTCAGGTCACCCCTAGCAAGGCGTGACCTGAAGGGTAATTAAGCATATGTCGCGGCCTGACCATTAGGGATAATTAGCAGGTGTGCGGCCCCAATCTTGGGACCGCTACACTACCTTCTCTTGTATCACGCGGCGTCCCCTACATTACAACGTCTTTTTTGCTTGTTATGCATGTTTTATGTTTAATTAATGTGCAGTTATGTTATTTTGTGTGCTATTTTCTCTTTCAGAATGCTTTTTCTACAGAATAGGTAGTACAGTGTGGGTAATATAGACGCTGTGTGTTTGTTGTGTTTGCTAGAGTTTATTTTACCTTGAAAAACCTTTTTTTTTTTCTCATTTTTTGATGGGGTCCTGGAACCAAACCTATATTTTACCATTAGTTATGTGTTTCGTTATACGAGATTTCGCTTTACGAGTATGTCAGGTGGAACCTAACTGCTCGTATCTTCGGGACCTCCCTGTACATACATCTATACATTAGTTTCTTCTTTCAACAAGCTCTCTTCTTTGTACAAAATCTTACTGTCTATTTTCTAGAGACTTTAGACTTTTTTTCTTCTTTTTTTGCCCTTGACCAGTCCCTTAGTTTTTCTTCTTCTTGTTTTGCCTTTGGCCAGTCCCTTCCTTTTTTGTCCTTGGTCAGTCCCTTATATTTTTTTCTTCTATATTTGCCCTTGGTCCCTTATGATATAAAGAAAAAAATAATAATAACTTTCCCTTCCATGTCCCTGCCCTCATCAGCACACTCACCCTCCATTCCTCCTCATGCTGCTCTGCAAACTGCTCAAACAGGCGCACGATGACCGCCGCGTTGGAGCAGTCGTACACGTAGATAGAGGGCGCCCCCATCCACGTCTGCAGCTCATAGATGGACAGCGGGATGTACTGCGTGTAACTCTGATAAAAGAAAGAAAAAATAACTTACATGATGCTTACTCAATATTATTTACTGGGTGCAACTCTGAAAAAAAGAGGAAAAAACCTTACATGATGCATACTTAACCCCTTCACGCCCAGAAAGTAATTTCCATTATTATTTGGGTGCCATTTGACGATTTTTTAGTGAGTATAAGCAATAATTTATAGATATGACCTGTTTAGTATCCTTCTCCACTAACTAATTTAGTATATTCAATATCTTTTCGTAATTTTATGGCTAACAACAGACAATTTTTTATATAGCTATGGAAAGATTTGGGCGTGAAGGGGTTAACACCTAAACAGTGACATGGTTTGAGTCCTTCAGTCTCCCACACACTCTAAGCAAAGTATAGGTTGGTATTCTAACAACATATAAACATCAAAGGCGTGTTTCAGAGGTGACTATTTGGTTATTAAGGTCTATTACACTCTATGCAAGGTACAGATCAGCATTCCAAGACATTATCTTTACATAAAACACATTCATTTTATGCCTGTATGCATCCAGGTGATATTAAAATTATTATTATTATTATTATTATCATAGACGTATATAGCTATTATCATTTATTTGCTTTAGTACTTAAGTTCATTCCCTCGTCTATATATTATGTTGTTGTTTTTTGCTTGTACGTATGCCTTCGGGTGAGAATAAAATTATTATTATTATTATTATTATTATAAAAGGCACGTTTCAGAGGTGAATATTTACTATCTATACATCAAAGGAGTGTGTCAGAGGTGAATATTAAATCACTGAGGTTGACAAATGACTAGAATACACTAAGTGACTGGTATTCTGCATCATCATATCTATCAGTATTCTAGGACAACAAATTACTGAAATTATAATTGGAGACAGTCAACGATTTCTAAAGACTTAACCTTACTGATAAGAGCAAAGACAGCCTTGGTTTTATATCCATAATGATTCTTTGCTATCTCAAAAATCAGTGCTTGGAATACCAAACACTGACTTTCCACTGACTTTTGGTACCCACAGTACCGAAACAACTAGTAATTCAAGCCTTCCCAGTACCTCACCTTAGAGGCTTAGACCCACAGTACCAAAACAACTAGTAATTCAAGCCTTCCCAGTACCTCACCTTAGAGGCTTAGACTCACAGTACCAAAACAACTAGTAATTCAAGCCTTCCCAGTACCTCACCTTAGAGGCTTAGACCCACAGTACCAAAACAACTAGTAATTCAAGCCTTCCCAGTACCTCACCTTAGGCTTAGACCCACAGTACCAAAACAACTAGTAATTCAAGCCTTCCCAGTACCTCACCTTAGAGGCTTAGACCCACAGTACCAAAACAACTAGTAATTCAAGCCTTCCCAGTACCTCACCTTAGAGGCTTAGACCCACAGTACCAAAACAACTAGTAATTCAAGCCTTCCCAGTACCTCACCTTAGGCTTAGAGCCACAGTACCAAAACAACTAGTAATTCAAGCCTTCCCAGTACCTCACCTTAGGCTTAGACCCACAGTACCAAAACAACTAGTAATTCAAGCCTTCCCAGTACCTCACCTTAGGCTTAGACCACAGTACCAAAACAACTAGTAATTCAAGCCTTCCCAGTACCTCACCTTGAGGCTTAGAGCCACAGTACCAAAACAACTAGTAATTCAAGCCTTCCCAGTACCTCACCTTAGGCTTAGAGCCACAGTACCAAAACAACTAGTAATTCAAGCCTTCCCAGTACCTCACCTTAGGCTTAGAGCCACAGTACCAAAACAACTAGTAATTCAAGCCTTCCCAGTACCTCACCTTAGGCTTAGAGCCACAGTACCAAAACAACTATACTACAATTAAGCACCCAAATACCATTCTTAGACCACAGTACCAAAACACTAGTAATTCAAGCCTTCCAGTACCTCACCTTGGTTAGACCCACAGTACCAAAAACTAGTATCAAGCCTTCCCAGTAACCTCTACCTTGGTTAGACCACAGTACCAAAACAACTAGTAATTCAAGCCTTCCCAGTACCCACCTTAGGTTAGACCACAGTACCACAACAACTAGTAATTCAAGCCTCCAGTACCTCACCTTAGAGGCTTAGACCACAGTACCAAAACAACTAGTATCAAGCCTTCCCAGGACCTCACCTTAGAGGCTTAGACCCACAGTACCAAACAACTAGTAATTCAAGCCTTCCCAGTACCTCACCTTAGAGGCTTAGACCCACAGTACCAAAACAACTAGTAATTCAAGCCTTCCCAGTACCTCACCTTAGGCTTAGAGCCACAGTACCAAAACAACTAGTAATTCAAGCCTTCCCAGTACCTCACCTTAGAGGCTTAGAGCCACAGTACCAAAACAACTAGTAATTCAAGCCTTCCCAGTACCTCACCTTAGGCTTAGACCCACAGTACCAAAACAACTAGTAATTCAAGCCTTCCCAGTACCTCACCTTAGGCTTAGACCCACAGTACCAAAACAACTAGTAATTCAAGCCTTCCCAGTACCTCACCTTAGGCTTAGAGCCACAGTACCAAAACAACTAGTAATTCAAGCCTTCCCAGTACCTCACCTTAGGCTTAGAGCCACAGTACCAAAACAACTAGTAATTCAAGCCTTCCCAGTACCTCACCTTAGGCTTAGAGCCACAGTACCAAAACAACTATAACTAGCAATTTAAGACATCCAAGTACCTTTTCTTAGTACCCTAGTACCAAAACCACTAGTAATTCAAGCCTTCCTAGTAACCCCACCTTGTTGAAGACCCAGATCTCTTTAAAAACTCTACCAAAACTAGTACCAAAACAACTTCACCTAGTAATGTGAGCCTTCCTAATAGTTCCCCTTGGTAAATTAAAAGACCTATAGTACCAAAACAACTTTAACTATATAGTAATTCAAGCCTTCCCAGCCACCCACCTTGTTAAACACCCAGATCTCGCCATTAGTGGTGGGCTTGGGAACACCGTGACCGTTGTAGTGGAAGAGCACGCGTTCCTCCTTGGCGTTCCTCCTCAGGGACATGCACAGCTTCTTCACCTCCTCCACGGTGGGGTCGAGGGACTGCTTGTAGCGCGCCCTCGGCTGCCACCGCTCATACGCCTTCTGTAGGCTGTTGCCGATTGCCTCGATGGCCTTGGAGGGTGGCATGGGCAGCGGGTCTGCGGTAAGAACAAGGTGGTGACATGAGAGAAAGTAAGGTAAAAGTGAAGCAGTACATGGATAAGGTGGATGCATAACTGAAAGTAAGGTGGATGCATAAGAGACAGTAAGGTGGATATATGGATAAGGTTGATACATAAGAGAAAGTAAGGTGGATACATGGATAAGGGGGATACAAAACAAGGTGGGTGCGTAAGAGGGTGAAATGGTGTATCATTGTAGAGATTAGAAGATTGCAATTTAGAAGATTAATTAGAAGATTAGAGATTAAAATATGACAAAATTTTACTATTATTCTCTCAAAAATGTGATTGATAATTGTGTACTGCAAGTTCAATATATTTCTTGAATGCAGATAGAAGAAAGAGTAATTCAAATGAGAAATTGTGACAGACAGACAGACATGGACAAGGGGTCTGCGGCAAAAACAAGGTGGTAAGAGGATAGATTGGTGTTATCATTGCAGAGATAGGTTAAAATAAGACATAAATTTAACTGTTATAGATATCAAATTCATAGAATGTGTGTTGGGAAAGAAAAGACTCAAAATACATGTAATAATAAGCTTTTTGGAAGGCAATATATTTGGAACAATGTAATTTTCTGATAGACGGGTCACAGATGGAGGGAAGGAGAGAGAGAGAAGACATCATGATACACATTTAACACAGCTAATTAATGCTTCACAAAAATTTGGAGTTATAATTACAATTTCTTTTACCAAAATAAAGGTTAAAAAAAATTAAGGTTACGCTCAAAATTGTTATAAAATCACAGGGAAAATCAACGTGAATATGGGATTAGTTTAACGCATGATTTTCCAGGGACATAACTCATGCGCTTAAATGGGTCTATGTGTACTGGGTGAAAACTGTTACTGAATAATGAGTACATGGGTAGAGAATGAAAACAAAATGATAAGTGACGAAATGAAAGAGAAAAATTAAAATTAAATGAGAAAAAATGTAGACTAAAAGAAAAAATGAAATGCAACAAAATGAAATGAAACTTGTAGAAAATTAATAAGCAAATAGCATAGTGCCTCACCTATCCACGCCTCCAGGCGCGCACAGGGCTGTGTCTTGACAATGTCCGGAGGGTCGACGGGAATGTTGAGGCAGAGCACCAGCGCCACACTCACTGTCTTCATCTGCCGCAACATGGCAACAATCAACACATTACTATTAACTCCATGAGACCCAGAACGTAATTTCCATTTTAATTTGACCACGATTAGATGATTTTTAATTAATATAAGCAATGCTTTTTTTTTTTATATAGATATGACCTATTTAGTATCCTTGTCCACTAGCTAACCTACTACCAAGGCCCCGTCCCAAGGGTAATACAAGGGTATAGGATAGCTTTGTATATCTTGAGTATCCGAGTATAGTATCCTTGGGTTCTCCAGCAGTTTAATGCATTACAAGGCACGTAATTATAACCGTCCCCAACTTGTAGATCTGACCCTTTGCACTATTTCTAGCCCCTACAACAGCCGTCGAAAATGTGAAATAACATAGGGGGTCTGGGGGGCGAACCCCCCCCCAGCGAGGTTAGGTTATGTAATAAAATCCCAGACTAGGTTAGTTAACTGGCGGGGGGATCTAGGGGGCGCAGGCCCCTCCGGTATGTCAGGAGAGTATTGGTCAATAGGGAGTATTGTACGAAACTGCAGTTTTACCCATCCTTGCCCCGTCCCGTTCTGAGAGTAGCCTCTCGCCCCCCTCACCTTGCCACGACCCTGCAGCCTCACCACCACCCTTCCCTTCACCCTGCCTTCCTTGCCACTCCCCCTCACCCTACCACCACCCTGCCCTTCACCCTGCCTCCCTTGCCACTCCCCCTCACCCTGCCGCCCTTGCCACCCCTCACCCGTTCTTTGAGGCGCCAGGAGTGGGCCGCAGTGTTGGGCGCAGTAATGGCCTCCAGGTGCCGCGCCTCACACAACACCCTCACACTCTCCTCCTCCTCGTCCTCCTCTCTGTCCCCCGCCATCCTGTGCACGTCCATCCCAGCACGGCACTCAGGGCACGGCAGTAACAAGGGCACGACCCGCGGCACGTGAGCCTCGCAGCCCAGCCTCCGCCACGCTCGTGTTTACACATCCTAGCCAGGCACCACGCGCCTAGAAATATTTTTTTTTTTTTATTTTACTACGACGCACTGCTCATTCATTTATCTTTAGGCGTATTATTATAGCCTCATTTGTTGTCTTATCATTTCTCTCATGGCTTTTTATTATGTATTCTTATTTATTCGTTCATTAATTCATTCATTCTTCTGTATTCGTATTTGAATATTCGTTATGTCATTGATTGATTGATTTAATGCCCCAAAAGGTGAATGTGCCAGA
>JACEEZ010022538.1:483040-575334 GCA_016584305.1 Chionoecetes opilio
TTTTTATCGCGAAATTAATTTATAAAAAATATTAGTCGCGGAGCCAAAACACAGTAGACCAACCTTTGAGTTAAAACTGCCAGCGACCACTGGCATTTCTCGAGTTTCAGATCATTGGAATTAATATAAGCGCACTCGATGAGATACTTAATTACTGTACGAATCCTATAGTTGTAAATAAAGGTAGCGTAGCTTTGCTGTTAAAATTTGGCCTTCCTTGTCTACCTAGTATACATGTAGCTATAGGTGGCAGGGCATGACAGGTTCTGGCTTTCCGTTTTTTTCCCCTTTCTGAATGAAGTTTTAATTTTCAGTGATTGCATTTGTTTATATATTTGCTTCCTCTTATCTTAGGAAATCTTCGTATTGAAGTCGTCATCGGTATAGCTGGTATTTCATAGTAGCCTACTATATAGGCTATACTTAACTTGAGCTTATCTAGAATGGAAATTCATTCTCACACAAAATGCACCATGCATATATGGTGAGCAGCTAGTTGGTGGAAGTAAAAAAATCTGCTCTAGCTGACTCTTGTCACTTTAAATTTAGTCTACTACGGTAGCCGTCACTATATGCCCTATAGTGAACCTGGAACTGTTGAGTACAGTAAGGTTTTATGCTTGAAATGTAATATACACATCCTAAGGATGCAGAAACTGCCGGATGCTAATTTGCATTTGTTGAGCAATTTGCATAATTGAACCTAATTAGCATATTCGAATTATCTTCCTTATTAAGCCGCCTATAGAATTTTTTCAGAAGCTGACGCTCTTTTATAAGACTGGGTGGGCATTTTCGAAGGGGCTCTAAACTACACCCTCTTAGCGTCCTAAGACCGACCTAGTTATACCGGGCTAAGAAGACTGGTAAGGAAGCATTTTCGAACGTCATCTTAGCCTCGTGTAAGGCCAACCCTTCTTAGTGCCACCACCTCCGCTTCAACCAATCAGCGCGCGCGACACAAGTCTGTATTTGGCGGGAAATACGTATACCACGCCGAGGGGGGCCTCTCTCTCTCTCCTCTCTCTCTCTCTCTCTTCTCTCTCTCTCTCTCTCTCTCTCTCTCTCTCTCTCTTCTTTCTCTCTCTCTCTCTTTTCCTCTCTCTCTCCCCTTCTCTCTCTCTCTCCCCCCCCTTTTCTCTTCTCTCCTCTCTCTCTCTCTCCTCCCCTCTCTTCTCTCTCTTCTCTCTTCTCTCCTCTCTCTCTCTTCTCTTTTCTCTTCTCTCTCTGTCTTTTTTTTTTCTTCTTTATTTTTTCTCCCTCCTCTTCCTTCTCCTTTTCACCCTCCACACCACATATAGCCAGTTGTGATATTTCGTGAATCAAAATTTTTTTTTTCTGTGAGTTTTGATATTTTGTTTTTAAATCCAAACCGTTTCTGTCGCAAATCTTTTGTTTTTATAATAGTTGGGTTTTGGGTTTAGGTTGGGTTTTAGATCAATTATTTTTTATGTCTTTTTTTGCTCCAAATCACAAAAAATTTTTATTTGCGACAAAACTGGTTCCAAATTTTAATTCAAACATCAAAACTCACCAAAAAAAAAATTTGTCCCCCAAAGAATTTTGTTTCATCTGGAAATTTCCCTTTTTTTCTCTTTTTTTTTTTTTAAGATATCCCTTCCCCCAGAAAAGCTTGGGGCTGCGGGGTAGGCGGGGGTTTTTTTTGGTAAGAACAAACCCAAAGTGATTTCGAGTAAAACACGTACAAACCCTCAAAAATAATCCCAGCTAGGTAGAAACCCAAAATAGAAACCATATTAGTCCACTAAAAAAAAAGAACCATATCTAGTCCACCCAGCCCCCCAAACAGGGTTTTCCCCATTAACCTCATCTAATGATCTTCATCTCCCCATTACCTAATCTCACCCCACCCAAAAGCTTTTTAATTAACCCTAACCTCACCGATTAACAGGGGTGGAACAAGGGGTGAAAAAAAGGGGGGGGCCCCATATTTTTTCTATCTGTAAGGCTAATAAAAATATATTACCTAAATATATAAATATATAATTATATAAAAAAAAATAATATATATAATATATATATATATATATAATTTTTATAAAACTAGTGTAAATTTTATACAGCCTAAATATCCTATATATATAGTCTTTAAAATATATAATATAAAAAAAACCAAAATATAACCATTGTTGTTGTGGTGACGGAGAAAATTTGGGCGGGCTAAAGTGAAAACGGGGGGTTTTTTAAACCCCCCGCCGCGTCCGTGCGGAGCGAAAATCCAAACCCTTTCCTCAAATTCGAGGACGTGTTGTAGTTCCCCCAATGTGCCCCAATGGGGGTATTATCAAATACCCAGATGAATAAGATAAAATATTTAGGAAGATAAACATACCATCATCTTACGAGACATTATTTTTGCTTTTGTCATGAATATAAATAAAATTAAAAAAAACAGTATAAAACTATAGCAAAAAGGGGAAAAAAAAAAAAATAAATATGATATCAAAAAGGGCGAAAAACCCATACATTTTTTTCCTCTCTCACCTTTTTTTATTAACTTTGTTAAAATTTTTAATTTTTGCTTCATTGCTTTTTATTTACTGTTCGGAAGGGAAAAACTTTCCAATTTTTGACGGTTTGATACTCTCATCAAAAAATTTTTGGGGTTTGGGTCAAAAATTGTGTTCATTTGTGGGGGTGTGGGGGCGGGAGGACGTTGGGGGGGGGGTGTATTAAAATCCCCTTTTGTTTGCAGGGGGACGGGGTGGGGGGGTTGGGCCCCCCAATGTTAAGGTAATTAATCCCCGTGGGGTTGGTTGGGCTGCCGATGGGAGGCGGTTGCCGGTGGGGTCCTGGGTTTGTTGGGGTTGGGGCCCTGTTTCAAGAGTCATGTTTTCTGCAATCGGTGCCTCATGGTTAAAAACCCGGGGTTTGAAAATTTTCCCCAATATCTTTTTCATGCAATGTTATATCATAAAAGAAAAATATACGAAAACCTTTTTTTTTCTAAAAAAATTTCAAAAAAAAAAATAGGATAAATTTTTTCCACTTTTTTTTGTTTTCAACCCGGGCAATTCGCTTATCACTATTTATTATCATTCTCCCCAGGTGGCCATGTTGTTTGAATGGGGAAAGGGGAAAGAACATTAGGATTTTTTTGTTTTTTTATCGCGATCTGATTAAAGGTTTTTAAAAACAAAAAAAAAATTTTCCTAAATTTAATTTAAGGGATTTGTAGTTTTCTGGAGTAAAATAAAATTTTTTGGGGCCCCCGCTTATAAAAATACTTTAGGGCTGCCAAACCCTTTTTTCTTATTTTTGGAATAAAAGGCTTAATTCATTCCTTTACAGAAAAGGAATTCTTAAAGGTTGCATATTGAACCAGCAAAATGGGCGTATTTTGTATTCCTCATATTAAAATTTTTTAGCTCGTGGCCTACATTTTTTTCTAAACTCTTGTTTGGCGAATTAAATGAAATTTTAGGGGCTTGAAATGTTATTTGAATATTAGCACAAGTTTTACGATGTGTTCAATGTTTAATGTTTTGGGACCTTAGTTTTTGGCTACGTGTACCTAATACGTTTCACGAAATTTGCCAAAATGAAATGTTTGATTCATCTCCAGTCACTCCCCCGTTTTTAAAACCCCATGGGGGTGGTGGGGGGGGGTGTTTTTCGTTTGGGTTTTTTTGGGGGGCATGAGATCTGTGGAGGGGGGGGGTTGTTCATTTTGGGGGGTTGTGGTGGGGGGGGGTTTGAGGGGCGTGTGGTGGGGGGGTGGGGGTGGTGGGCGGATGTATGAGGGGGGGTTGGGGGGGGGGTTTGGTGGGCGGATGGTGATGGGCGTGTGGTGGTGGTGTGTGGTGGGGGGATGGTGGGGGTGGGGTGGGGGGGTGGTGGTGGGGGCGTGGGTGGGGTTGTGGGGGGGGGTGGGGGGCGGATGGGTGATGGGGTGTGGGGGGGGCGGGTGGTGGGGGGGGTGGGTCCGGGGTGGTGGTGGGTGGTGGTGGCCCCGGGGAAAAAGGCCCCTTTTCGGTTGGGCTAAATCAGTGAGAAATGTTCGTTTTCGGCCCTGCATAGGTTCTCAAAAAGGCTTTTTTTTTGTGTGAATAACATATATCCAAATTTTAATTTCTATGCAAAGTAATACCTCTGAATATATTTAAGTATTTACTAACTATGGGCATAATAACCATTTTGGTCAAGCCCAAACATCAAAGAAAGGAAAAAAAAAAGGGGGGGGGGTTTTTTCCCCGGGGGTTTTAAATTTTTTTTTTAAATACCTTTATCCCTTTTCTCCCTTTTTTAAAAATATTTTTTTTGCGGCCATGTAATGTGTTGAATGGGGAAAAAAAGGAAAAAAAAAATTTAAGGGGTTTTATGTTTTTTATGGGCGTCTAAAACCACCAAACCCAAAACCAAAAGATAATTTTTCGGAAAAAATAAAAAAACCGCCAAAGGGAATTTTTATGCCGCAAAAAGTAAAAAATTAAAGGGGGGGGGCAAATAAAAAAAAATTTTTTCCAAGGGGCCCAAAAACCCCAAAAAAAGAATTTTTTTTTGGGGGCTAAAAAAATAAAGGGCTTTCCCCCAAAGGGGGGTTTCAAAGTTAAAAAAAAACAGTTCAAACATTAAAAAGTACTAAAAATTGGGTTTTTGAGTTCCTTCCCTTTAAAAATTATAAAATTTTAACTCCCCCCTCTTCCTCCTCTTTCCTTCCCTCTTTTTTTTCCCAAAAACTTCATTATTTTTTGGGGTAATTCTTAATTTAAATTTAACAAAAAGGGTTTAACCCGTTTGCTTTTTAAAAAGGGGTTTAAGGGGAAAAGAAGGAGCATTGGGAAAAAAGAGGAGAAAAAAGAAAAAGGGGGGAAACTTTATTTTAAATTTATTTTCTCCGCCATTTACGGCCGGGGGGGGTTTAAGTATTTGACCTTTCTAAGCACAAGCATCAACGAGTTTTCGGAACATTGAAAATTCGAGGATGGGAAATTTTCCAGACGTCGCTGGAGAATTTTAATATTTGTGACTTCTTACCTGTTAAGAGTCACCTACTTACTCCTACTACTCCTTACCTACTCTTAATAAATACAGTATCCTTTGCATGTCGTGCGCATGTAATGAATGTTGAATTGGATGAGAATTAAAGGAAAAGAAAACATTTACGGGAGGAGTTTTGATAAGATTTTCTATGCGCGCGATCTGATTGGCCAGGCTCTTGAAACCACCACCACACCCACGACTGTAAATTTTACAGGAAAAGAGTAAAATTCGCTGCCGGAGTATCTGCTCAGTTTTCTATGCACGCAAATGAGTAAAATATAAGTGGGCGGAGCTTAAATAAGTAAAATTTTACTTCCATGGGCATGGACAAAATACGCCATAGTTCTGGACATAATATGGCTATACTTATACAAGGCGTAGAGACCTACATTATTGCTGGATGTTAGTACATTCGCATTGACTCCATACGGACAGCCCGTGTTACCTAGCAGTCATACAAGTTTTCGCAACACCACCACCATGCAAGACTCTTCTCAAGCCTGTACATATCCTATTCAAGTTCCCTTCCTGATTTTCATATTTCCATGTTTTGCCAGTTTTCAGTCAATAATTCACATAAAATTACATTCTCACTTCCTTCTTAGACATGTCAGCACCAGGTTTACCGACAACTAGCCACCAGGGCGTACCTGATTTGATCTGAGCTTGAGACAGGGGCCGCAAGGCCAGGAGGAGAATTTGAAGAGGCTAAAGACAGGCCACTTACTCTAAGACCGACTTAGTTATACCGGGCCAAGAAGATACTAAGAAGCATTTTCGGAGTTCATCTTAGCCTCGTGTAAGGGGACCAGGGGCCCAAACCCTTCTTAGTGCCACTAACCAATCAGCGCGCGCGACACAAGTCTGTATTTGGCGGGAAATACGTATAACCACGCCCAGTCTCTCTCTCCTCTCCTCTCCTTCTCTCTCTCTCTCTCCCTCTCTCTCTCTCTCTCTCTCCTCCTCTCTCTCTCCTCTCTTCCTCTCACTCTCTCTCTCTCTCTCTTTTCTCTCTACCTTATCTCTCTCTTCTCTCTCTCTCTCTCTCTCTCCTTCTTCCTCTTTTCTTCTCCTCATTTTTTTTCTCTCCCTCCTCTTCCTTCTCCTGATTGCCAGATATGTATTCTGCTCAGTCACAGTGCATTGTCAACGCCGAGGATCTCTCTCTCTCTCTCTCTCTCTCTCTCTCTCTCTCTCTCTCTCTCTCTCTCTTCTCTTCTCTCTCTCTCTCTCTCTCTTCTTCCTTTTTTTTCTTCTATATTTCTCTCTCCTCTTCCTTCTCCTTGAGTTGCCAGATATGTATTTCTGCTACAGTCACAGTGCAGTTGTACACGCCGAGGGATCTCTCTCTCTCTCTCTCTCTCTCTCTCTCTCTCTCTCTCTCTCCTCTCTCTCTCTCTCTCTCTCTCTCCTCGTTTCTCTCTCTCTCTCTCTCTCTCTCTCCTCCCTCTCTCTTCTCTCTCTCTCTCTCTCTTCCTTTTTCTTCTATTATTCTTCTCCCTCCTCTTCCTTCTCCTTGAGTTCCAGAATGTATTTCCTAGCACAGTATGTGTACTTATCGCCGAATACATCTTCTTTCGTCTCCTGTTTTTATCTTCTATATTTATCTGCTAACCTTTCTTCCAATCATATCATCTCCACCCACCACCTATTGATATGTATATATACACACTTTTTGTTTTATATTTATACTGTAGTTTTCGCAATATCATATACAGTCTAAAAATATATAATATATAACCAATAAAATAGTAAACCATTGTTGTTATGATGTACGAGAAAGAAAATGCGGGCTAAGACGACCCAACCTGGCCTTAGTTTACACTCGCTGCACTGTCTTAGCGGAGCGAATTTGCTTCCGAAAATGTCCCTGCCNCCCTTTAATACGGAAAACAAAACCAATTGGGGGGGGGGGGGTTTTTCCCCCGTTTAAAAAAAGGAAGGGCCCCCCCCCCCGAAAACCCCAAGGGGCGGGGTTAGTATTTTTTGGGGCTTTATAAACAAAGAAGGGGATGAATGGGTCTGTTCCACCCAAAAGGGGGGGCCCCCCCCCAGCTCCCCCATTTCAGTTCGCCATCTTTTTCCCGGGCCTAGGAACGCGAATGGGACGGGGGGAAGCCGTTATTTTGGCCTACCAAACGCCCCGGGATGGGCGCCGGGCTGCCCCAAAAAAGCCATTCAGCCTCGTTACCATGGAAACGCGGAGGGGCGTCCAAGGTTTCCCATCAAGCCCCCTTTCCCCCGCTGAAGCACAACCGGCCTTGTTTACAAAATCGCCCCCCGCCCCCCGCACGCGGGCAGGCGGGCCCGTCCCAGGAACTCAACCCGCTCCGCCCTCCGCTTGTCAGACAGGGGGAGAAGGGACGGGGGAAAAAAAAGGAAGGAAAAATAAAGCCTGAAAAACGCCCCCGCGGGTCGAGAAAAAAAAAAAAAAAAAAAAAAAAAAAAAAAAAAAAAAAAAATTTTAAATTTTAAAATAATATTTTATAAATTTATATATATTTTATAATATATATATAATATATATTAATAAAATTTTAATTTTAAAAATTTATATTATATTTTAAGGAAAATTAAAAGTAGTTTTGGTAAATACTTAGAAAAATGAAAAAAAATTTAATTAAATATTTAAATTCTTCTGAGTCGAAAAAGGGCCCAATCAAAAACCACTCAAGCAAGGGCTGGATTTGGCTTTTAGGGGTTTGGGGAGGTTTGGCTACCCAGTTTGTTGTTTTATGTAGCACCCCAGAAGTCGATTTTTATTTTTCATTTCATCCCCCCGCGGGAGAGGAAACAGCTTGTCCCGGCCCCTGCCACCCCACCCGCCCCCCACGGCCGGAGTTTTTCCGTGGCGGATTAAATTTCGCCGTAGGTTACTTGGGTGGATTAACCATCTTTTCATCATTTTTACTTTTTTTCTCATTTTCACTGTCTTTCTTTATCGTTTAAATTTTTTGCGTCTTATTACCAGTAATTAAATATATATAAGCCACTCGATGAGAGCGAATCTTCTTGTAAATCAAGGAAGCTTTTCCCTTTGCTGTTACGGTTTGAAAATGTAACAGGGCGCGGGTTTGTAGGGGGCCTGTTAACCCTCGTCAGGGAGCGCCGGATTCAAAGTAACGGCAGCTGATTTTGAGGGGGGGGTGTGTGGGGGGGGGGGGGGGTGGGCAGCGGCCTCTTCAACCCCTGTTTTTCGTCAGGGGCACCCTGCCCCTCCACAAATCGGTGTAATGCATTCACCATGTACCCGACTGATTGTTCCCGTCAGGAAGCACCCAGCTGCCATTCCCTCAGTCAAGAGGAGTCGGCATATCTCCCCATGTAGCGACCATTTGTTTCATTTTTTATACTTTTTTCCCCCTTCACTGTTTTTTAATATATTTTTTTGGGTTTTCTTTTACCAAATGTGAAAAAAATTAGCGCCTTTCGATGGTCTTAATACTGTACGAATCCTTATAGTTGTAAAAAAAGGGTAGCGTTAGCTTTGCTGTTAAAATTTGCCTTTTTGTCACTACTAGTCATTAGCTTAGGGGGCAGGGCATAAAGGGTTCGGCTTTCCCGTTTTTCCCCTTCTGAATGAATTTTTTAATTTTCAGTGTTTGCATTTGTTTAATTTTTGGCTTCCTCTATCTGAGGAAATCTTCGTATTGAAGTCGTCACGGTTATGCTGGTATTTCATAGTACCTGCTATATAGGCAAAATTTTAACTTGAGCTTATTAGAAGGAAATTCATTCTCACAAAAAAATGCACCATGCATATATGGTGACAGTATTTGGGGAAGAAAAAACAATTGCTTAGCGACTTTGCATTTTTTGTCACTACGGTAGCCTTTCCCTAATCCCCTATAGTGAACTGGAAATGTGGAGTACAGAAAGGGTTTTTATGCTTAAAAATGTAAGTAACACCCTAAGGATGCAGAAACTGCGGATGTAATTTGCATTTTTTGAGAAATTTTGCATAATTAACCTAATTAGCATATTCGTTTTATTTTCCCTTATTAAGCCGCCTATAGGTTCCTAGGGTGTCTAGACCTAATTTTTAAGTTCCAATGATGTAAAACTGCAGGGCTACTGGATATTTTTATTTTGTCCATAATTGTTAATTAGCTATTGATTGGGTATGTCAGAAATTACAAAAATATATTCCCTTTTTGGAATAGCATGTTTAATCAAAGCAAAAATTTTTTTGAATTTAAATTCTAAATCAAAATTTTGTTCTTTAAATCAACAATTAGCACTGGCCCCATGGTTGTGGGAAATGGTTGACTGGGAGTCAATAATGAAAAATCGTTTTGGCAACTACAAATTAGAGATGCCCTTTTTTGATCGGTAGATGGTATCAGTGCAAAGGATATGAGAGGCACAGAAGCCCCGGGGAAGGATAATTGATACAGTTGATTTTTGACCTCACCTCTACGGGACACCCAGCCATCAGAAGAAAACAAAGATAACAAGGGGCAGCTCCCCAAAAACTATCGGTACTAAAACATGGAGTTACATAAATTTGGGTTTCCCATAAAATTAAAAACGTAAAAAAAAAAAAAAAAAAAATAAAAAAGGTTTGCAAAAAGATGGTGTCTGTTGAAATATTTAAAAAACCAGGGGAAAAAGGCAACGCAACCCTTTTGGAAAAAGAAAAAATGGGAGGGGGAAAAACAAAAACAAGATATGTATAACAGATAAATGGTTGGAAGAAGTTGACAAAAAAAACCTGCTAGAAGAGAAGAAAAAGTCGGGTATTAAAGGGGCAAAAGGAAAAGTTGAAAAAAAGAAACATGTAGAGAAACAGTATAGTGCCGGGCCCCCAAAAATTACAAAATTAAGCATCCTACTAATTTTTATGTCCACTGAGATGATACAGGGGTTTTTTAATCAGACTTTTAAAATTTCCCCTGTTTCAGCGTTTTTTTATGCTTTGTATCTGATGTAAGGGTTCAAATTTTGCACTTTTTTTTGTCGCGCGACGCGACGTGGGGGGAACTCAGTAAATACAAACCCTAGATGGCGCCCTTTTATTGTTGATCGTACTCTGTTGATATTTTTGAATTTGTTCATTTATAGCCATACTATGACACAGATGCAGAAACAAAATGACACCGGGGCTTCCAGATGCCCCTTCTAACTTTTTTGAAATCAGGATGTAGAAATGTAAGTATTAAGCCACCAAGTCTGTACATAGAAAAAAACTGTCCGGCGACTTAAGTGGTATTACGGTAGGATAACACAAGTACAGCTTTCCCCAAAAGAAAATTAGAGCCGGGAAAGGCCCCCGGGGAAAGGGTGGGCAAAGTGTGCATCAATTTAAGGAATAAATTTATCAATCATATTCACCCCGACCACGAGAATCTCAGGGCCCTTATTACAAGAGGTATTATAGTATACATGCACACAAAGGTCTTACGATGGAAATTTATTTTAAAGCTAAAAAAAAGGGAAAATGGCCAGACATCGGAGGTCATATGGGGCCTTTTCGATGGAAAATTAATTCGAGGTAAGAGAGGGTGTGAAAAAAAGGGGACAGGCTGAGGATATACAAGTTTTTTGTAGGAGGTTCTTAATTAAACTGTTGGAAATTAATTCAAAAGTAGGAAAAAAATCCCATGCCCAGATGTCTGTTTTTTTTTGGATTTTTAAGGAATTTTGGGGGCAATTTTTGGAGAACTAAAACAGTCTATTACATGCTTTCTGATGACGTAAAGGATTAAAATACCCTTTGTGTAAGAGGTAAGTTTTGTTCCCCCTATTTAAAGGGAGAAAAAAAAATTTTAAACGACCGTTATTATAGACCCGTTCCCCCGCCAGTCTAGTAGAAAATTTATGTTAGAAAGAATAAGGACAGGACGGATTGGATACCTGAAAAAAATTAAATGAATTTCAGGCAATGCCCCGCTTTTGTAGGTGGGTAATACAACACAAAAAAATGATAAAAAACATAAAATAGTGCCCAAAAGGAAGAATCCCCTTAAGTTGATTATTTTAGGATTTTGTACAAAAAAAAAAAAAAATATAATCATGAAAAATAAAAAAATAAAAAAATAAAATAGGTCGCAGGGGCTAACCCAATAATTAACTTTAAAAAACAGCTTTAGACAAAACAAACGGCATAAAAAGTATTAGAAGTGGTGAATATGTAAACAAAATGTTTTCCTCCTATATTCACGAAACAAATGAAAAATAAAAATTTTACATAAGAAAAAATAGTCCAGCTAAGGGCACGGACAGCAAATGGATTTTAGGGACCCCCAATTTTACAACAAGCGCAATGTTTCAGTAATGTTTTCATTTAAACACTAAAAATATCACATCCTATGCGTCAGCTTCTGAAAAAAACCAAAACATGGGTATCACTACATGATGTTTGGACTGTTCTTAGCAAGACCCCAGAGTCACTTTTTTCCCCAGGTCTTTTTTCACCCCCAAAAACCCAATCCTAACAAAAACCTAAGTAACCAAATACCCGGGACTTATAACTATCCTCAACCTAACTTTTTCCCTTTCCCACTTAAATCCTAAAGCCGGTCCCACAGGGTCCCGTTGTCCAATGTACCAATGCTGGTTTTTTTGTTCTGTTATACACCTCATGAACAAATCCGGACTTTAATTTGCTTTATTTATCCTTTTCCCTTTTTATTTATTTCCTGCCAGCTTTTTTTATTAGTACAATAACACGTTTTAATTTCATTGGGGGGATTTTTTTTTTGGTCTATTATTTTCCCCCTGCCTCCCTTCCCTTCCCCCCTTACTAACTAATAGTTCTCTTAGTGGTGTGACCTTGACACCCGCCCCTCCTAATACCATTGTCACACCCTCCCCGGGCGTTAGGTTCTCCCCCTTTTTCTGCAGATGCAATTGCTAACGAAAATGTTTTTGCAAAATTTAAAAATATTTTGAAAATTGCCATTATTTTTCAAAAAATAGTCTGTTTAAAAACAAGTTTTGTTATGATAAGTTATCAAAATTGGAAAATCTTAAAATTGACAAAATTTTAGTGTTTGTGTAAATAACAAATAACAACAAACAAAAAAAAAATTTGCATCGGAGTCAAGTATACTTAAATAATATCATTTTAACAAAAAATTCACAGATAAAATACAGATTTATCCTTACACATTGTTTTAAAATAATAATAATTTATGCTTTTCCCCAAACTATACAAAATGTTTTATGATAAAAAATGCTTTTTAGTAAAAAGGAATCATTGCAGGGGATTCATAAAGTTTGTTAGTTTTAGAAAGAAATTTAAACCCTTTTGCAAAACCTAGCACGGTACACCAGAAGCAATAAAAAGCTAAGCAATGTATTGATAACAAAATGATAGAATTAATGATGATTAAAAAGTTTGGTAATGAAAAGTAGAATAATGATATTGATAATGAAACAAGAAAAGATGGGGGGGTGTGTTGTGTGTGGTGTGTTGTGTGTGTGTGTGTGTGGTGTGTGTGTGTGTGTGTGGTGTTTGTGTGTGTGGTGGGGTGGGTGGTGGGTGGTTTGTGGGGGTTGTGGTTGTTTGTTTTTGTGGTTTGGGGGGGGGTTTGTTTGTGGTTTGTGTTTTGGGTTGTTTTCAAAGATCAAGGGCATGCAGGTAGTATTATAATATGCCGGACTCAACCGCTAAACCCAATGTTATCCCTCTGTCTTTTTGGGGGGACCGGAACACGATTTTTTACTTTGTTTTTCAGCCCCTTTATAAGTGCACCGCTCACCTAATAACCCAAGGATCAAAAGACTTTTAAAAAAAGTATGAATAATTAATTTGCATGATCCCGGAACACCACCCGAATAAATTGGGGCCCCCAATTGATTTATTTTTTTTACTTTTTTAAGGGATCCAACTAACTTTGTTTTTTTGTTTCCCTTTTCCATTTGATGTAAAAAATAAAAACAAAAAAAAAAAAAAATAAAAAATAACAAAATTACTAAGGCCAAAACGGTAAGGTCTCCCTACTCTGAAAATCGAGTCTTGCATTTGAGTCACGATCCCAAAATCATAAAAATGGTCATACTGAACTAAGGTTTTTCATATTTTTTCTTAAATAGGGATACCAGCTAACTTGTTTGTTTGTTTGTTTGTTTTCTTCTGTCAAACTGTAATAGATGTATATAAAATAAAAAATAAATAAATAAAAACAATAAAAAATACTCAAAATCTATCATATTGCCTCGTGCCCCATTTTGGATCCTGCGATAGGTGTTCATGAGTCTTCCTTTCCTTCTTCGTAACCTTTCCCTCTATAGTCGTGACGTCGTTGTCCTACTAACCGGGACGTCCACCTCGCAATACACGGTTACCTTCCATCCCCTCACACCTGCATGTCTCCCTATTCCACCTCGCTCACACTTCACGTCTATCCTCCAAACATACATTTTCTCTCTCCAAATATAGCGATTCAGATCTAAAAACATGAGCTGAACTTATACTCTTGTGTCATGATTTTTTTTTTCATTCTTTCTGTGTCTCGAGTTACAACGAAAAGGTGAATTACGCCCCGGCTGGCTCGCTAATTAGAAGATTTCCCAGGTCTTTGTACCGAGGGCCTGACACGATTTTGTCCCCACACGTGCGAGCGTTTTTAGGGCACATTTTGGGACATAAGCCAAGATTGCGTGATGATAAAACAGCAGGATTCTTTGTTATTCTCTTACTGTCTTCTTTATAGGGAGCTGGGTTTGTGTTACCTCTTTTTGTTGTATCCTTGGCCAGTCCTTTGTGATGTAAAAAAAAAAAAAAAGGGCACATGAAATTAATGAATCGCACCGCCAACAATGTCACTGTCATAACGACTACAAAACACGGTAATGCATGGCACTACGTTGTGATTACATTTTGTTGCTACGGTAAAAATGTTGTTCTTGTTTGAACTCATTTAATATAACGTTGTGCTGCTGAGAACTCTTTCTTCGTTTTGTTTGTTCAAAGAGAACATTGATTGCAAGCTTGTCCTCCGGGGATATTCTCTCTCTCTCTCTCTCTCTCTCTCTCTCTCTCTCTCTCTCTCTCTTCTCTCTCCTCTTCTCTCTCTCTCTCTCTCTCTCTCTCTCTCTCTCTCTCTCTCTCTCTGTGTGTCGTGTCTTTTCAATTGTGTACGTTAGGTGTTTGCAATTGTGTACGTGTATGTGTGTTTGTAATTGTGTACGTGTATGTGTGTTTGCAATTGTGTACGTGTATGTGTGTTTGCAATTGTGTACGTGTGTGTGTGTTTGCAATTGTGTACGTGTGTGTGTGTTTGCAATTGTGTACGTGTGTGTGTTTGCAATTGTGTACGTGTGTGTGTGTTTGCAATTGTGTACGTGTGTGTGTGTTTGTAATTGTGTACGTGTATGTGTGTTTGCAATTGTGTACGTGTGTGTGTGTTTGCAATTGTGTACGTGTATGTGTGTTTGCAATTGTGTACGTGTGTGTGTGTTTGCAATTGTGTACGTGTATGTGTGTTTGCAATTGTGTACGTGTATGTGTGTTTGCAATTGTGACGTGTATGTGTGTTGTGCAATTGTGTACGTGTGTGGTGTTTGCAATTGTGTACGTGTGTGTGTGTTTGCAATTGTGTACGTGTGTGTGTGTTTGCAATTGTGTACGTGTGTGTGTGTTTACAATTGTGTACGTGTGTGTGTGTGTGCAATTGTGTACGTGTGTGTGTGTTTGTAATTGTGTATGTGTATGTGTGTTTGTAATTGTGTACGTGTATGTGTGTTTGCAATTGTGTACGTGTGTGTGTGTTTGCAATTGTGTACGTGTGTGTGTGTGTGCAATTGTGTACGTGTATGTGTGTTTGTAATTGTGTACGTGTATGTGTGTTTGCAATTGTGTACGTGTGTGTGTGTTTGCAATTGTGTACGTGTATGTGTGTTTGTAATTGTGTACGTGTATGTGTGTTTGTAATTGTGTACGTGTGTGTGTGTTTGCAATTGTGTACGTGTATGTGTGTTTGTAATTGTGTACGTGTATGTGTGTTTGCAATTGTGTACGTGTGTGTGTGTTTGCAATTGTGTACGTGTATGTGTGTGTTTGTACATTGTGTACGTGTAGGTGTGTGTTTGCAATTGTGTACGTGTATGTGTGTTTGCAATTGTGTACGTGTGTGTGTGTTGCAATTGTGTACGTGTGTGTGTGTTTGTAATTGTGTACGTGTGTGTGTGTTTGCAATTGTGTACGTGTGTGTGTGTTTGCAATTGTGTTACGTGTGTGTGTGTTTTGCAATTGTGTACGTGTGTGGTGTGTTTGTAATTGTGTACGTGTGTGTGTGTTTGCAATTGTGTACGTGTGTGTGTTTGTAATGTGTACGGTGGTGTGTTGCAATTGTGTACGTGTGTGTGTGTGTTTGCAATTGTGTACGTGTGTGTGTTGTTTGCAATTGTGTACGTGTGTGTGTGTTTGCAATTGTGTACGTGTGTGTGTGTTTGTAATTGTGTACGTGTGTGTGTGTTTGAATTGTGTACGTGTTGTGTGTTTGCAATTGTGTACGTGTGTGTGTGTTTGCAATTGTGTACGTGTGTGTGTGTTTGTAATTGTGTACGTGTAGTGTGGTGTTTGCAATTGTGTACGTGTGTGTGTGTTTGCAATTGTGTACGTGTATGTGTGTTTGCAATTGTGTACGTGTGATGTGTGTTTGCAATTGTGTACGTGTATGTGTGTTTTTGAATTGTGTACGTGTATGTGTGTTGTATTGTGTACGTGTGATGTGTGTTTGCAATTGTGTACGTGTATGTGTGTTTGTAATTGTGTACGTGTATGTGTGTTTGCAATTGTGTACGTGTATGTGTTTGTAATTGTGTACGTGTAGTGTGTGTTTGCAATTGTGTACGTGTATGTGTGTTTGTAATTGTGTACGTGTATGTGTGTTTGCAATTGTGTACGTGTTGTGTGTTTGAATTGTGTACGTGTATGTGTGTTTGCAATGTGTGTAGTGTGTGTGTGTGTGTTGTAATGTGTCGTGTTGTGTTTGATGTGTGTAGTACGTGTGTGTGTTGCAATTGTGTAAGTGTGTGTGTCTTGGCAAGTTGTTAGTTACGTGTGTGATGTTCTATTAAACGATTCCGAGTGTCTCATAAAGGTCATGTAACACGCCTATACAAATCGCATAAGAAAATTCGAACGGCAGAAATTCCATTCCCCTCAAGACTCAGGCTCATGATGCACGACGAACAAACACGACACCCCTCAACTTCCACGTCAAATAAGCAGCTCGGCTAAACTTACGCCACCTTTTACCGCGTTGCCGAAAATTATCGAATATTGATGGATCCTTGATGATGGAACCGAATTCATTTTCTTTTCTTTTATATTTCTTTTTTGGGGGGAGGGNTCCCCGTCGGGTGGAGGGGCAGTAAAGTGCTTCTTCTGGGGCGATGAACAGGAGATTTCCATTGTCTGGGTCATCCTAGTACGCCTTTACTTTTGAAGAGGCAGTGATTGCAGGGGCCCCCGCAATATTAAGGAAAGAAACGTCGTCCTAGGTATCGTAGCTTGGAGGTTCACCCTCGTGGTCGTTAAGGAACAAAACACATGAGTAAATACGGAATAATGACTCTTATGTAGCGTCTTTTCCTCACCGCTCAACTCCAACCTCATTGGTTCCAATCTGCTGGCCGCACCAACACCTTCATAGTACAGAATAATGACTCTTATGTAGAGGGTTACTGCAAGCATCTTTCCCTCGCCCCTCAACTCCAGCCTCATCAGGTTCCAACCTGCTGCTGTTGTAGTGAAGATTGTAAGGGCGAAGGTTCTGTACATAGTGACCGTATATTCAGCTCTATTGTAGTGATGGTATAAGACGTGTGTACCCTTGTGAAGTATTGTATCTGGTCTCTATGACGTTACTTTCTTTCTTTTCATTGATAAATACATGCAAGACAAACCTTTGACCCTAGACGAAAAATGACACGAATAAATTGTGTCCAGCTCAACGAGATCTGCGCTATGCACCCATCTGTTTTTTTTCTAGCAATTCAGATGTGTGAGATAAGTTTTTTGACTTTTGAAAAACTTTGATTTATTGGATTATTTATTGATGAAATTTTATCTATACAGCATTTCTGTTATTAAATTAGAATATTTAATTTTTTATTACATTATTTCTCGTATAAGTAATGTCTGTAGTGTGAAGATATTAATTCACAGCCATTTTATCTACCAAGAAAAATGTATGTATGTTTGTATGTATGTATGTATGAATATTTGTATGTAAATATATACTCGTGTTTATGAGTAAGCTTGTCACCACCTTTTCCCACACGACTTTATTTATTATGCACTGAAACGCTGTGGAAAGGTGACACTTATTCGCTATTTTAACAAGTATTATTAAACGTATATAATTCTGAACGCCATTTTTATGTTTCATAAGTCTCTGCTACACCTGAGTATTATATGAACATTAGTTTAGTAATGATTCAAATCGCTTCCTTAAATTACCTTATCTTAACTTACCTTACTTTACCTTAAATTGCCTTAAATTGCCTCTGGGAGTTTTGTGTGTAATAGAAGCAAGATTTAACACGGTCTTACTAGAGAAACAAAAAAGTGGCACGATTCTCACGCAACTCAACCGAAATAATCACCTGCAACTTAGCAAGGTACTTTTATTCACTTGATTGGATGGGACAGAGAAGGGATTGGGACAGGTAGAGGATGGGAGAGTGACTCACGGGATGGGAAGTGACTGACGGACCGGGTTGGAGCTTTTCACGGGACCCCCTCATGGTTTTTTTTACATCCTGGCCTATAACACTTGTTAGGCAGTGACCTCCAGGGGTGGGATGGTAGGCCCTGGAGGTTCACTTGAGGGCTGTGATGGTTGGCCCTGAAAGCTCACTTGAGGGCTGGTGATGATTGTTCCTCGCCCGTGGTGGCGCAGGCAGGATTTTTCTGGTAAACCGCCTGTGGTTAGAGGTTAATGCGCCCCCCTGTGTCCTCCGTTTGCACTCGCAATCGAAAGGTAGAGTTTAATGGGCAGCATGTAGGTTTTCTTAGGTCACTCAAACGGTAACAGAAGTTATTAATGGATTTTTGGTTCTCATCGGAGATAGAACGCGGGTCACCGGAAAACGCCACTCGGAGGGACGCTAACCACTCTGCTACCGCCTTCCCAAATGCGAACATAAGAACATAGGAAATAAGGAAGCTACAAGGGGCCGTGAGACCTACCGTGGTAGTTCCTGTTCCTTCTTAACACTACCTACACCCACCTTTTATCACCACGCATGCATGAATTTGTCCAGCCTCCCTTTAAAGCTCCCTAATGACACCGCACTAACTACTGTCAAATTCAGTCCGTTCCAATCATTTACCACCTATTTGTAACCAGTTTTTCCCTATTTCTTTTTTCAATTTTCGCTTTTCCAGCTTGAATCCGTTACTATGTGACGAAAACTCAAAAACGTTTTCGCGACTTTCATTACTAAAAAATTATTATTGGTGAATTTTTTGGACATAACATTAAATACCCCAATATATACAAGAGATAATTGACTTCTGTAATGGCTTTGGATAGAACACATCAACCTTAACAACTTTGCTTTTATGCGTTTTTCCTCTTGGCCTGATAGGTTACGAATAAAAAAATGCTTTTATAAGGAAACAAAGGGTTTGAAATATGTGATATTAAACACTATTTAAAAATCCCTTTTAAGAGTATATATAATTAGAGGGGTAGGCTATTATATACCCTTAATAGGGGTTTACAAAAAATATACCCCTAATAATCTCCTAAGGATTACTTTAATAAATTATGTGAAAATACAGAAGAAAAAAAATTTTATATATATTAAAAAATAAGGAAATTATTAGTCCTAGAGGAAAACCACTAATAGGGAAACCCAACAAAACAAACGTTAAGCTTGAGGGTGTTTTACCTATTAGATATAATAGGTATCCCCAAAAAAGGGATTTTCCCTTTTTGAAAAAGGGAATCTCCTTTGATTTTCGGTAAAAAATCATATTTTCTTAAAAAACTCGAAAACTATGAGGTTTACAGGAAATTTTCTAGGATAGAGTAAAGATAAAAGCTTGAACAGGGTTTTCTGATGAGCCGGGTAGCAAAATTAATTTGGAGTTTAAATAAGTGAGAAAAATTGTAGTGGTATATTTTGACTTTACTATTAAATATCTTAAAATCTACAAGAGATATTTGACATCGATATGGCTTTAAATAGAACGCATCAATTTTAACAACTTGTTCTATGATTTTTACCCGGCCTAATAGTTACGGAGTAAAGTTTTATGGAAAACAGGTAATATATCTGTGATATAATACCTATTTAATATCTCTATTAAGAGTAAAATTAATTAGAGGGGTAGTATATTATACCCCATAATAGAGTCAATAATTAATACCTGATAATCTCCTAAGAGATACTTTTAAATTATGGAAAAACCTGATCTTATATTGGGTTTGGTGAGGTTGGGTTGGGTTAAAGTTAAATTTATTTGTTTTCCCAAATTAAAAGCGAGAACATTAGGAACAAAAAAAGGGTTAAGGTTTTGAGGTTTTTATCTATTGATATAATAGTATCTCATAAATGGGGTCACCTTTGATTTTCAGTAAAAATCATATTTTTATTAATAAACATCATCCATCAATGAACAAAATCAACCAAACCCAACTTTGCTTCAAAGCATTTTTACTTAGGCTAATAGTTACGTGAGTAAAACGCTTTTTAAGGAACATTTACGGAATTGCGGAATTTAATTGCGTTTTCCCAAAAGTACTTCCGCAAAGGCAAATCCGCAAACATTTAAACTTCCGCACATCCCGCAAGCGAATTCGAACTTCCGCAATTTGGAAGTGTTTTGCGGAATTGCCACCTCTGGTATAGTAATAATAGTAAATTTATTGCCATAAATTGTTACATCTATAAATATAATAAACAAACTATATAACCATGTTCTTTTAACGGCATGGTCTGCGAGCCAAGACTTTTCTGACATACGGAAATTTCTAATCTAAATTTGCAGTACACGGCCCAACATTTTTTTCCCTAAGAAATTTTATTTTGAATTAGATTACCAACAAATTTACAACTACAGTAAATTAAGATCCAATTATGTAAAACCAGCCCAAATCTCCAACACATGCAATTTTCCAAGGTTACACTATAGAACATCCAAAACGACTTGGTATTGACACATCAATTACATCTTTCGCCTAACACCTGTATTCTGACAAGGTAAACAATAACTTTTTATTTTCTTTTTAAATTAAAATAAATTACATGTAAATATTAATTTTTTACATCAGTAGGAAGGGAATTCCACAGCTGAGGACGTCACATACCAAAACTCTGTTGTTAGGGGGTGTTCGAAAATTGTGGACCCCACTAGATTAATTTATTATTACCCCCTATGTATGAAACTTTCAATAAATTTGAAAAGTTGTTACTGTAGATATTAATTTTTTAAAAATTAAGCAACAATACAAAATATATTTTTAGAATTTGAATTCTAGATTATAATTAATAAGCGAAATTTGGGGTCGTCTGTCTGTCTGTGTGGTGGTGTGTTGTTTGGGGTGTGGTGTTGGAAATGTGTTGTTTTGTGTGTGTGTGTGTGTGTGGTATAGGTTCCGCCCCCGTGGAGCAATCACCTCATATGGCACATTTTGGAACCAGGTCGACCAGGGAAGGTTTAAGCCTCACCTATGAGATGATCCGATCACTTTTTTTTTTTTTTTTAAAGCAGCCTATTAGCGAGAATTGTGAAAAAAAAAGTGGGTTGCGAGAATTGAGGAAACCTTGATGTAGGGTGATGGGTAATGGGTGAGTGAATGGGTGGGATGAGGGGTAAGGGGTGGTGGGGTGATGGGTGAGTGAATGGGTGGGGGGTGATGGGTGAGGGAATAGGTGGGGGGTGATGGGTAATGGGTGAGTGAATGGGTGTGTGGTGATGGGTAATGGGTGAGTGAATGGGTGGGGGGTGATGGGTAATGGGTGAGTGAATGGGGGGGGGTGATGGGTAATGGGTGGGGGGAATACATACATTTCTACATCCATGATTTCAGGAAAGTTAGAAGGGGCTATCTGGAGAGTCCGTGTTTGGTGGGACGAAGGCCCACCAAACACAGGTGGTGGGCCGAAGGCCCACCAATAGCCCTCCGCAGGAGCTAGCCAAAAAGTCCGCCCGGAGGGCGGCTTTGCGGCTAGTAATATATATAACTGAGAATAATTACGGCTGGTAGAATCAAATTTATCCATGAATAGAATAGATCTGATAATCTTATTTTGGGCTACTACTATTTTTTTCAAAAATGATGGCCATGTGCAACCCCATATGGAGACACAGTAGATCAGGTGAGGGTAACATAAAGTGTAATATATACTTAACATACTCTCTGTTGTTAGTTGATGGCGGACTCTATATAGGATGCCACATATTTTTGATAGCTTTGTACATACCTCATTAATATGATGGCTCCAATTTAAATTTTCATCGATAATTACACCTAAAAACTTTGTATGAGAGACACGTTGTATTGGTTCACCTTCTAATAATATTGGGGGCATGACATTTTTTATTGAACGATTTTGAAACAGTATAGAATTGGTTTTTGTAACATTGAGATTTAATTTGTTGGCCTGTATCCGCCAAAAGCTCGATCTAAAGTGTGAGGTGTGTGTGTGTGTGTGTGTGTGTGGTGTGCGTGTGCGTGTGTGTGTGTGTGAGTGTGTATGTGTGTGTGTGTATGTATGTATGTATGTGGAGGTATTCCTGGATGTATTGAAGCCAATAAACTTGTTGGAAATGGTCGAAATGTGAGAATTCATCATTATTGGTCTTACTTTTATGATATTTTCTCTCTCCTCTCTCTCTCTCTCTCTCTCTCTCTCTCTCTCTCTCTTCTCTCTGCTCTCTCTCGTCTCTTTCCTCCCCCTCTCTCTTCCTCTCTCTCTCTCTTCTCTCCTCTCTCTCTCTCTCTCCCCTCCCCTTTTCCTTTTCTTCTTCTTTTTATATATATATATATAAAATATATATATTATATATATATATATATATATCTATCTTATCTCTCTCTCCTCCTCCTCTTCCCACAAACTTCACTCCCGGAAACATGAATAAAACAATGACATAAGAAGTTGCGTAGTTTGCTTTCAACAACGAGCAGCATTAAAACTTTCCATCCGGAGTTACTTAAAATAAAGCAGACGTGCAGGGAAGAGAGGGTAGGAGGGATGGAGGGAGGAAGGGAAGAGAATATACAAAGGAATATACGAAGGAAACACAAACAGCAACAGACCGATAGGTCCTTACAAGACTGTTTGCTTTAACTACACTACACTAACTAGATAATAAGAGAGAAAGGATAGGAAGTAGAAGGCTCCTCCCCACCCACCCATCCCTCCAGCCGAAGCTGGCCGGAAAAGAAGTGATACCATGCAATATAGAAAAACTGCATGGAATTTGTGAGGAAAGTTGAAAGGTGTAATCTATGGCTAACTACTACTAGTTTGTGGGGGTAGGTTTAGTGCTTGATAGATAGGTCATGTTATGTGTGTTTTGTAATGGTGTGAACACAGTGTGGAGGTTCAAGGGGTGGTGCGGCAGCCTTGCCTGGCGCTTTCTTGGGAGGCAGCAGTCAATCAGGCCCCAGCTCCGTTTCAATCCACTGCGGTAGTGCACTTTCCAAGTAGGACGCCGAGAAGGAGGGATGGGAGGGAAGGAAGGAGGAATGGGAGGTAGGGAAGGAGGGGGGGAAGGGAGAGAGGGAAGGTATGGGAGGCAAGGCAATGTAAGAAGAAGGAAGGCTTAGAGGGAAGAGAAGCTTATGTGGTGGTGATGAGAGGAAGGGTAATTCAGTATAGGACGAAGAGGAGAAATAAGGAACATAGGAAAAAAAGGTAACCGGAAAGTACCATAGGACAAGAAGGAAGTATAAAGGAACAAACAGATATAGGAAAAAAAGAAGGTTTACATTATAAACATTAACCTTCGAATAAAAATATCAATCTCTTTGCGTAAGTTAAGATATTCTCCAGATCTTTACTGCTAATAATGTCCATATTTATACCCCCACAAACCCCAGATACATCTCATAAGGACAAAAAAAACTAGACTTTATTCACCATATACTCACACACAACATTTCTGAGCCCAAAAGATAAGAAAGAAAAACTTGATGAATATAGATCGCCTTTCTCTGAGACTGGAAAGTGTTAATTGCGTGTGAGATGTAATTACAGGAATGTGAGATTCGTTGCCGTGGTCAGCAGTTCCAGGATCATAATGCAATTTACCAACACGTGTATTACATCTACTTCTTTTTCATTTCATGCCGTACCTCCTTGTTACCGTTGCTTGGTCTGTCTCAAAAAGTGGGAGGAGGAGAAGGAGGAGGTAGAAGGGAAGGATAGGAGGATGATAACAGAATAACTCTCTCTCTCTCTTTCTCTCTCTCTTTCTCTTTCTCTTTCTCTTTCTCTCTTCCCCTCTCGTCTCCTCTTTTCTCTCTCTCTCTCTCTCCTTTTCTCTCTCTTCTCTTTTTCTCTCTTCTCTCTCTTCTCCCCGCTCTCTCTTCTCTCTCTCTCTCTCTCCCCTTATTTGTTTTCCTTCGATAATAAACTGTAATCGTCCAGACCATTTCATCAAATTTCCGATTTAATGCAGTCAAAATATAGCCATGATCGAGTATATCAACAATATGTCGTCACTTTTTGCATCCAGTCACCCGTTTTTAAATGATCCGCGTTCAAAATCTGAAAATTCCCCGAGCTCTCAAAACACAACTGATGATCAGCAGACGACAGACCATGGCTCGGTGACGTCACAGGAAAAAGCCTTTCCCCGCCCTGCCCGATACAAATACACGAAGACTCAGAAAAAAAATATAGTACATGAAGAATTTTGGGGGTTTCTGATATTTTTTTTTTGCAATATGGCATATACTTGCATCCTTCATGGGTACGCAAGAAAACTGTACCTTTCCAGAGAGCTTAGCACCCATTTCCGACCTATTTGGCCAGGTTATGTGTGTGCAGGCCGGTGAGAGGCGGGTGAGAGTCGCGGGGTGGAAGCATATTGTCTAACCGCACGCCTCTCACCCGGCACTACCCGTCGCTGCACAATATAACCTGGCCAAATAGTCGGGAAATGGGTGCTAAGCTCTCTGGAAAGGCACAGCTTTCTTGATGTACCCATGAAGGATGGAAGTATATGCCATATCGCAAAAAATATATATATCAGAAACACCCAAAATTCTTCATGTACTATATTTTTTTCTGAGTCTCCGTGTATTTATATCAGGCAGGGCTGGAAGGCTTATTCCTGTGACGTCACCAGCATGTTTCCCGCCACGGCTGGAATGGGGCTGTTGTTTTTCCCGCGCTTTTTACAAAAGTCATGTTTTTAGGGAAATAAGGCGTGGAAATGAATAATTTTTTGCAGATTAGGTATTTTGAATGAACATTTAACATAATTATGCAAAGAAAAATTGGGTCTGGACGATTACTTTCACGTTTAACGCAGATGGCAACGTGTTATTTTTTCTTTTTGTCTAATTTTTTCACCCATCGAGGTGAGAGCGTAAAATATGGGTCGTTTAGTCACGTGGACGGCCAATGACAGGCCGTCTTGCGTGCGCTTTAAACGCTTCTCATCGGCCGCGAAATTGGCGAACTGCTCTTGAGCTGAAAAAAAGAAAAAAAAGAAAAAAAGTAAACGAAAAAATAAGAAATGATGCCGTGTGCGTACAACCTCTTAAGCCCCGTCCACACTACCACTCACCACCGTCGGCGCTTGCCGTCGGCGCTTGCCGTCGGCGCTTGCCGTCGGCAAGCGCCGTTGCCAGGGTTGTGTCCACACGAACGGTTTTGTTCGGCGGTCAGCGTGCTTCCTGATTTCAAAGTGAGAGTCATGTTTTCTGCATATCGTGTACTTTCAATCAAGATTAAGAAATAACCACAGGAGGTTTAGAAAAACTGACCCAACTATCATCTTCATGACACATTTCTGCATATCATAAGCAAGAAAAATATACGAAAACCTTTTTGTGTATTCTAAAAAATATAGCAAAAAGAAATAGTGTATAAACATTTTTCTCACTTTTTTGTCTTCAACTCGCTGCAATTTCCCGACCATTTCTCCCATTTAATTTTTGATCACATACTCGTAATCAGCTGACTTTCTTGGTTCTGATGGTATACGGTACATAGTAATACAAAAATATCTAGATGGTGAAAACTGCCGATAACTTGAAGCATGTGTTCGGCGCTGACCCGTGAGTGACGGGCATGCCCGCCCAATATTAATCCTGCTGAATGTTGGCGGGTAGCGCCGACGGTTACATTTTGCTCGTCGGCATCGTGTCCACACTGCCACTTTTGAGTGACGAACACTGTTCGACGGGAAGCGCCGACGGTGGTGAGTGGTAGTGTGGACGGGGCTTTACGCGCTGCCGAAAATGATCGAACATTTATTTACCTTCATGATGGAACCGAATTACACTTTTTTCTTCTTTTCCCCTTTTTTGGGGGTCGAATTTTCAAAGGGCATGTAAAGTAGTTATTCCCGCAATAAAATGATATTCGATGACTGACTTTCTCAAACACACACACACACCACACACACACACACACACACACACACACACACACACACATACACATACACACACACACACACACACCACACACCACCCACACACCACACACCACACACACACCACACACACACACACACCACACCACACCACACACACACACACACACACACACCACACACACACACAACGTTCATATCAAAATTCTTAATAACTGGTGAGCGAAATGAAGTACAGCTTAACAACGCAATCTTGTGGTGGCTATACTCAGTCCGGAAAATAGTGGAGCTGGCGGGAAAAAACCCCCAGCAATGGTAAATAAATCCCAATACAGGGAAAATAGTAGTGGCAAAATATTAAGAGCGTCAATAAGCCAAGGAAAGAGGCAAAGAGAAAACACCATTGAACTTTCATGATCATAATATATAATGACGTAAGATGTTTTTGTCCCTTTTCCCAAATTAAGTTCTAAAAAATCGGGAAGGGTGTGAAGGTGTAGAGGGGCATAAAAGGGAAAATACACGGGAGTAAAATGATTTTTGTTGTGTAGTGCCTCTTCGTTTAGACAATTAGGTATTGATGTCATGATGGAAAACACGCACAAGGAACAGTGTGGGTGGCTGGATAAAGATGGGAGGGAGGGAGGGGAGCAGGCGAGGAACTGACACCAGATGAACAGAAATGAAAGATGATGAAAAGATGAAATGATGAAAAGATGAAAAGCGGGCAAATGGGGAAAGAGAAGAATCGTAAGTTGACGAAATACAAGACACGAATATTGAGAAAATTAATGAAATGGCGATAGATTATATTGATAGAGATGAATTAAAGTCGTGAGTGGAAGAGGTAGAGGTAATACACGTGAATAAGATGAGAAATAGAAATAGAAAATACAAAAAGAAGTAGAGATGAACTAAATGCCAGGGTATAACAGGAGTGAGGACTGTGAGGACAATGACACATCAAGTCGCTCTGTCATCTACCTCTCTACCTGTCCTCATTACCTGTGACAATGGCTAATTAACGTAACTATAGACTGTATCTGCTGTTAATGACCCTGTGTACCTCCATTAAACACACACACACACACACACACACACACACACACACACACACACACACACACACACACACACACACACACACACACACACACACACACACACACACACACACTTCTTCTTCTTCTTCTTGTGAATTGTAATCATTCTGAGAAAACAGTTTATAATCACGACTCATTTTGTTCCTTTCCATTTAGTCAAAAGAGGGAAAGGAAAGGGAGAGAAGTGAGGTGTCCTACAACATTCTACTAAATACTGCAAAGGAATGCTTCAAGGCGGGTGCATGGGTTAATATTACCTCCATGTATGCAAAGAGAAGGTAATATTAACCCATGCACCCGCCTTGAAGCATTCCTTTACAGTATTTAGTAGAATGTTGTAGGACACCTGTGATCGAATGCTTCTATTTTGCCAACAATCCTCATTATAACGCCGTGAATAATGTAAAACTCGTATATTTCCATTTTGCATAAGCCTGTGTTGACCATGACAACACTTAATTGTAGCTGGTTTGATAGGGAATAATGGAAAACAAGTCGAGCCCAACACCCCGAGACCCTACATTCTAGCTCCGCGTGTAGTTCCCAGACGGCCACCAGATGACAGATCGAGCTCATTAAGGTAGTCTATAGGAATCCCTTGGGTCACATTTTGTCCCGGTAAAAGGAAGCACCGCGTCGGATGGCTGGGTTCGCAGGAAAACTCGAGACTCGACAGGTGAGCATTAAATGGTTGCATCTTCCTCCCCTTAATTACCTTGTCGCCTAATGAAGCAGCAGGTAGAGGCGGGGAATTTACAGGTAGTATAGAGAGAGAGAGAGAGAGAGAGAGAGAGAGAGAGAGAGAGAGAGAGAGAGAGAGAGAGAGAGAGAGAGAGAGAGAGAGACTTTGCCTATTATAAAGATAACTAAATCGAGTGAAAAGGAAGAATATTATATCATGTGTTTTTGCGTTCCATGTTTATTCGTGTATTTATCTTTTTGTATCTATAGATATCAGGGAAAGAAAAGAACGAAGAAGGGAATGGGGAGAGAGAGAGAGAGAGAGAGAGAGAGAGAGAGAGAGAGAGAGAGAGAGAGAGAGAGAGAGAGAGAGAGAGAGAGAGAGAGAGAGAGATAATATGAAAAAGAGGTAAGTGACAGGAAATGAGTCAAGTATGTAGTATGAAAACTGGTGATGTATTTTGACATGACTGTGAAAAATGCGAACAAATGTGACAAATAAGAAAGAGAGTGAGAGGGGAAGGGAACAGAGGATGAGGAAGATAGAAAACTGTCACTAAATGGCGGAGAGATCAGAATGTCTGGACAAGAAGGGAAATGTGAAGAGAGGGTCAAGGAAGAATAATGAAATAAGTGTTAATTAAAAGACCATAGATATGGAGGTAAGAGAGAGAGAAATATAATATATAAACATTGATAATGATAACAACTACGGAAGATTAAATTGTTAGAAGAAAGAAGGCAAATAAGAGAAAACACGAAATAGAAAATATAAAGGAAAGCTTAGAAAGGAAGGAAATATATTCAGAAACGTAATGACTATGATGATAATGATAACAGGAATAATGATAATAATGATACTAATAATGATAATGAAAATAATGATGATAATAATAGTGATAACATTGAAAATAATAATAATCCCGCCTGATCACTCTATCTCAAACTAGTCATAAAGTAAACAAAGAGAAGCGAAGAGAATTAGAAGGATAAGATAAGACACTTTGATCCTATCTAGACACCTTGCAAGTACCAACTACAAGGCTATTGACTATACAAAGCGTCACCACGCCAGGACGAACTTGGTGGACTCGAACCGCTGACCGAATGCAGGAACTCTACACGCAAGCTCACGACTCTATCAACCATGTCACCCTGACGGGTTGAATTAGAAGGAAGAGAAGGAGGAAGGGGGGGTGGAGAGGAAGAAGAGGAAAAGGGAGGCAGGTGAGATGGAGGAAAGAAGGAAGCGAGGAAGGCGAGGAGGAAAGTCAGGAAATAGGAAAGAGATATCTGCCGCCGGTGAAAGAGAGAGAGAGGAAAATGAGACTCCATTTTTTTGGATGAAGATTATTCGAAGAGGAAATTTCCTCTCAGAAGGAAAGAGGAGAAAGCGACGACAAAAAGGAGGTGGACAAGAGATAGTGATGAGGCTTAGAATGATAGTGATAAGAAAAACAGGAAAGGATTTTAACGAAGAATAACTTATCGTAAAAAGGAAGAGGAGGATTATAACGAAAAAAGAAGAGCAGGGAAGAAGAGGAGGCAATGGGGTGTAGGAGGAGGAAGAGGAGGAGGTTTGAGGTAATGATGATAAGAAAACTAACAGGATTTAAATATACAGAACTGAATGAAAAGAAAGAATAGGAATTTAATGATAAGGGAAAATAAAGCATAGGTGGTATATATTTCCACAGATGGCAGGGAAGGGGGAGAGGGAGGGAGGGAGAGGGAAGGATGGGAGAGAGAGAGAGAGAGAGAGAGAGAGGAGAGAGAGCAGCAGCGAGCAGGAAAGTTGCGCAGAACGATTAAAAAGTCACCAAAAACCACACGAAAAAAGTCAGAAATATTCACTTAAATTATGAGAGTAGCGTTACAGCTGCATCAATAACCTCACTCTTATTTCATCGTGTTATTCCTTCCTTATTATCGTCAAATCAGGTGTTTACTAGGCGATAATGAAGTTTGTCTGGACAAGGTAACTGGCACTTCACAAGTCACGCCGCGCAGAGTCACGTGATGTCCAGTCTCCCCGCCCTGCCCGGCGTGAGGCAAGGGGCAGAGGTTGTGTGTGACGCGGTGTAGTTCTTCGTAATTTTTGACGCGTCCTGTGGGTTGTAGTGACGGTGCCGCTGCGTGGAGGTGCCTGAAGGTCTTGTCTTTCCCCTGCAGGAGCGTCAAGTCCGCAAGGTAGGTATGAGGCGAGTGAGGGCGGTGTGAAATGAGGTGTGTGTGTGTGTGTGTAGGTGTGAGGTAGTGGTGTGTGTTGAGTGATTCGAGGATTCTGTTCGCGCTTCGAAGCTGCATTAATGGTGGTTCAAATAGATAGGGAGAAAGGAAAGTGGGGCGAGTTAAGGGGTGCAGGTTTGTTAATGATTTACCTGTGTTATTCATGTGTACAAAATCATGCAGGGAAATATACGAACAATAATTGGAAAATATGAAATCTCGTCTATTAATATACAAATAATGATAGATTGAGTTCATACGAAAGTGGGAATAAGAATAGATAAATATGTTGTAGCAATCACAGTCATGGGAGAATAAGAATACATGCAGACAGACAGAAAGGGAGAAAGATAAAGAGAAAGACAGGCAGAATTAGGAAGACAATGCGTATGATTAATGAAATAGCAGAGTTGTTTTTAGTTAAGTTTATTTACATCACTTACAAAAAAATAAATATTGTAACCTTACATAATACCTTAAGTTAAACTTGCATTACATACTTACACCAATCTTACATCTATACATTTATAAGAGATGAGCGGGCACCAGCCCACCGCTGGAGTCACAACCGACTTTCTGTGAGCGAGGCTCGTCACCTCGCTCCATGTTCCGCTGTGTAGTGCGTGGTGCGCTCAGCGGGGGAAGGCACTACCAACAGCCGAGGCAGAGGTGGCTACTCGCAAGATTTTTCATACCAAAATGATGTTGGTATGAAGAAATCATTTTGGTCCAAACTTGGTGTGTCGCGAGTACTGTTGAGTACGATCTAAAACTTGAACTTGAGTTGGGAGCCTGGGAGGCACCAGAGAGCCTCTCCGAGAGGTGTCACTCGGCTGATTTAACATGGCGCGCCATTTTGAATTCATGGATGGCAGCGATCCTAGTGGCAGCAGGGGGACTCTGACAGTCGCCCGTGATTGTTTACAAATGACGGGCCACAGCAGCGGCTCGTTCTGTGCAGCATTTGGCTGCAGTAACTGCAAAAGCGTACACAAACAGCTCCATTTCTTTCGGTTTCCCAAAGATAAAGATAGGTAGGTACAGATTGACTGGTGTTATAATGTTAAATATGAGGCCCCGCGCAGCAGAGGGAGGGACGATATTGAAAAATTCTAGTTACGCGCGCCAACAGGTTCACACAGGCTTCCTCTATGACGTAAACACACACCTCTGCCTCACTTCTACTCCCACCGTGTGATGCTACACACCCAACTCATCGCCCTGAACGTCAACACCTTTGACCTGCCCACCCTGCTGGCGGCGGCTGGTGTTCCCCCCTCTCGGCAAAACGCCGTCATCCGCCTCACCTGTGCCTTCCTGAGGAAGAAAGAGAGCTTTTTATATTACGTATGTTCTCTTGTTCTTATCCTAACCTAATTCTGGATGGGTGGGGTGGGGTTGGATAATGGGTTGTGTGATGGTAATGGTTGTGAAGGTCGGTGATGGGTATGGTGAGTGATGGTGTGTGTGATGGGTAATGGTTGAGTGAATGGGTCCGGGGTGATGGGTAATGGGTGAGTGAATGGGTGGGGGTGATGGGTGAGTGAATGGGTGTGGGGTGATGGGTAATGGGTGAGTGAATGGGTGTGGGGTGATGGGTAATGGGTGAGTGAGTGGGTGGGGGAAGATGGGTAACGCGTGTGGGGTAATGGGTGGGGGAAGATGGGTAACGCGTGAGTGGAGGAATTCTTTCCCTTCTTTGATTCCTTATTTCTTTCGAATTCCTGGTCAGTTCCTCTTCTGACTCTTCATCCCTCCAATTTCTTCCTTACTCCTTATTCCTCCTTTCCTTCTCTCATATCTCCTTCCTTCCCTCTCTCCCACCTTCCATTATCACCCCATCATCACCAAAAGGAGATGAGATTCCCCCTCTTTCTGCACGGGCGACTGTCAGAGTTCCCCTGCTGCCGCTAGGATCGCTGCCGTCCATGAATTCAAAATGGCGCGGCCGGAGTGAACCCTCTCAATAAAAGCTCTCTGGAGGCAGCCAGCGGAAGCCTTTTGTCCGGCGCCATATGTAAACAAACCTTTTTGCCTCATCCAGCTGATAATGACTTCGCCATGGCAGCGGTCTCTTTAATACCGAAACATACCGAAATAACCCTGAAAGCATACCGAAATATATAAAAAGATACAGAAAGACGCATTTCTATGTATATATTATGTCTCAATACCAAAATATGGTATAGAGTATACTGTACATATATTTCAAAAACGTATTTTGGTGTATTTCGGTATTAACTCTTAATACCGAAATACATCCAAACACATACCCAAATATACCGTATGTGGTATATATTTCGGTGTATTTCGGTAGACACTCATGGCAGCACACGGCTTGGTAAAAATGGACGAGGACTGCGCGCTCATTTTCTGAGATACTGACTAGTTTTTCCTTGCATAAAAGTACTACTTTTTCTGATGGAGGTATTTTAATGGGAAATATTCCGCAGAAGTTGGCGGCGCCAACCACCCGGGCAATCGCGCACCATCAAATTAGTTTTTTTTAGCCTAAATAGCTCAACAAAACCTAACCCAAAACTACCTTAAGCCTAACATAACCTAATCCAAACCTTAACATGTAACCTAAATCTAACCTAACCAAAACTAAACGTAACTTAACTCAGCAATTATTATATAAAAATAAGTTATATTTTTGGTTTCCGGAAGTGAATAACTATTGCACAATATACTAAACCGAAAATAATAGAGAAAAAGTAAGCTGTGAGGCCTGTAAAGTCTGCTGACGGCGGTAGCGACCGCGCAGTTCTCGTCCATTATAATAACCCACAGCGATGGGACACGATGAGGCATTTTGATGGCCACGTGACAGTTCAAATAAGTTTATTTACATTAATGATAGGATTTCCAGGGTCTTCCCATGATAATCAGAGTGTTCACTTTATAAAGTTACCATTCCCAATTAAGTTCCCTGCCGAGGAAGTGACTCGTCTTAGGGAAGGACTGCACACAGAAATAAGTGAATGAAGTTGGGGAGGCACTTGTGTCGCAGTGGAATCATAGCGGAGGATAAAGGGAAACATGGCCTAAGAAACAAGTACTTTATTCCAATTTAGTTTTGGCCCGTGGGCATCTTCAGAGGAATTTGGGTCACAGGCCAATCTGCTCTATGGGGATCCAGGAGATCCATTGCCTATTACGGATAAAGCTGATTGGTCTGCGATCCTGCCGCCCATCGTACTCCCTGATTGGCGAGAAGTATTCAAGTGTTATGTCTTATACAAATAGGGATAACTATTCATTCATTCACTAACCTAACCTTGACATTTGTCACCTAACCTAACCTTACCTTACTAAGCATTGCAAGCTATTGATGGTATTTAATCTCTAAATGCAGAAACACGGGTAAAAGATGATTACATGTAAATATTGGGTCCTGTAATATCAAGATCAGTAATTGGAACTGTCGCCGAAAATAGGAACATTGCCGGACGTGAAAAATCGATTAAATTTGTACTTTCAACCAGTAATTGAGTATGAGGTCAAAATTACTCTTTTCCCATGTATTATGATGTGTTAAGACTGATGGTCACATTAAAAACGTCGGAAATGCCTTATTTTTGCAGTTATCTCCCCCTTCATAACAAACCTGGGGACCCGTCGGGAACGCGGGGTTTTGGGTGGGGAAAATGGCAACTAGTAGTTTTGTACTGATAGTATATTATGTGGATGACGTAAGATGTATCCGGTAAACACTCTACGGAATAACATAAGCCCGGAAATATATAAAAATAAGATAACTGATAAAGTCTACGGGAATTACTTACCTATTCCTCGAAAAATCTCAACAGTTAAACCAGTTTAATACAGTACATGGACATTGGTTATTTAACCTAACACAACTGGGGGGAGCGGGCGCCCGGACCCCCCGCTAGTTCACTAATCTAACCTGGGCGTTGGTCGAGAAGTCTAACCTAAAGCAAGGAAAAAGGCGAGATAACTGCAATATGATGCATTTCCAACGACTTTGAGTGCAATCATCATTCTTAACGCATCAAAATACATAGGAAAAGAGTACTTTCAACCTCTTACTTTACTGGTTGTAAGTACCAAATTACCAAAAAATGGAACACTCGCCTACGGTGGGAGCAGTTCCAGTTATCGTGTTCACAATGTCTGTTTCTCCTTACGAACCTATCTCACTTCATTCACCTTATTTAAAGCCGTCATCACCCATAAAAAGTCACTTTCATACAATTTCATTGTCGCCTGAGAGCCTCCCAAAACACACAATAACATGGAGCTCTAATTTCGTGTCTTTGTGATATTCACGCCAGTATTTCCTAAGTGTACTTCATCTATGACACCTAACTCACTTCATTCAACTTATTTAAGCATCTCATCTTCCATAACAAGTCACATATGGAACAATTAAAATATCGAAGAGGACCTCCAAGCCACAGATTAATAGCGTACCGATATTTCATGTTTCACTAATGTTTACCCGGGTATCTACATATGTGCTTCTCCTGCCACACCTAACACACTTCCTTCTATTTGTTTAATGTCCTAATCTTACACGGTACTTGCATTTCGAGGGAGATAATGTCTGTAGTGGGAGAGTTGTAAAGATGCGGAGGAAGAAGCCATTTTATTCAAGTTGCACTTGAATATCGAAAACACCTCTGGAGCAATGTTGAATATGGACCATGTCAAGTCCGAAAACATGCTCCAAAGCGCGCGCGAGGACATTATCAAATCAAGATGGACCAAGTTTTTTCAAAATTCTTAATGTAAATACCTCGCGAGTAGCCCCCTATATATTCTCGTAACTCCCCAAAAGCAGACACTGGAATTTGGAAAGACTTATGGTCAGTTTAGTTACCGCCGTGCCTTGCTACTCCTCTCTTGCAGGATTTCCGCTCATAAGAAAGCAGAATACTGTTCTATATAGAGTTTGCCGGTACAATACTCCCCAAATTCTCTCTCTCTCTCTCTCTCTCTCTCTCTCTCTCTCTCTCTCTCTCTCTCTCTCTCTCTCTCTCTCTCTCTCTCTCTCTCTCTCTCTCTCTCTCTCTCTCTCTCTCTCTCTCTCTCTCTCTCTCTCTCTCTCTCTCTCTCTCTCTCTCTCTCTCTCTCTCTCTCTCTCTCTCTCTCTCTCTCTCTCTCTCTCTCTCTCTCTCTCTCTCTCTCTCTCTCTCTCTCTCTCTCTCTCTCTCTCTCTCTCTCTCTCTCTGTACGTATGTGTGTGTGTTAGAACGTCTAATTATAAAACGTTCTGTCCTCATCGCACCCAGGCCGCAGGGTTTCTTGAGATATGGGACAAGGATTGAGGGGTCACTGGCCTTATAATGGAACAAAGAGGGAAGTAACGAGGTCCAAACTAGGTGGACTGTCCTAAAGTAGACCAACCAAAACCAAAGTAAACATAATACAGGGCAAAATCAATAAAAACATTTGCAATCAAAGTCAGTAACAGGAGATTGCGGTCAAGCTTGTTTTGAAAGAGAGAGAGAGAGAGAGATAAGATAAGATAAGATTTTCATCCTATCTAGACACTTTGCAAGTACCAACTACAAGGTTATTGACTATACAAAGCGCCGCCACGTCAGCACGAACTAGGCGGACTCGAACCGCTGACCGAATGCGCAGGGACTCTGCACATTGCAAGCTCACGTCTCTACCAACCTTGCCACCCTGACGGGCAGAGAGAGAGAGAGAGAGAGAGGAGAGAGAGAGAGAGTGAGAGTGGGAGAGAGAGAGAGAGAGAGAGAGAGAGAGAGAGAGAGAGAGAGAGAGAGAGAGAGAGAGAAGAGAGGAGAGAGAGAGAGAGAGAGAGAGAGAGAGAGAATTCTTTACAAAAGCGTGGGGCTCGATTCCAACTCTGCCACCGTCCTAATTATTGTTGCACTGGAGAGTTAAGGAGAGTTGCAAGTGGGAATGGACGCACCCTTTGCCGCAGTTTATTGGATAGAAGTACTGAGGAATAAGGTGGACATCAATTTTGTGTCCCACCAAGAGCTGTTCTGAGGGGAAACGGGAGGAAGGCAGACGTTTTCTCCCTTCACAGTTGCATGAGTGAATATTGCTTCAACTTCTATATTTTCTAGCTAAGTTTCCGCATGAGAGAGAGAGAGAGAGAGAGAGAGAGAGAGAGAGAGAGAGAGAGAGAGAGAGAGAGAGAACACAGAAACAAAGGAAGATCACCTTTAGACAACAAAAAATGGCACAATGACAAATGGACAGATATTCAAATTGACGATGATCAGCACACACACACACACACACACGCACACACACACACACCACACACACACACACACACACACACAGACCACACACACACACACACGCACGCACGCACGCACGCACGCACGCACGCACGCACGCACGCACGCACGCACACACACACACACACCACACACACACACACACACACACACACACACACAGTCATTTATCTCACGCCATGTTTCCTCCGCCAAGGAGGAAACATGAATATGCATTCTGTCCAATATGAATTCTGGGAATTAGCCCACAATATGAATGTGGGAAACCCACAATATGAATTCTGAGTTTAGCCCACAATATGAATGTGGGAAGCCCACAATATGAATTCTGGGAATTAGCCCACAATATGAATGTGGGAAGCCCACAATATGAATTCTGGGAATTAGCCCACAATATGAATGTGGGAAACCCACAATATGAATTCTGAGTTTAGCCCACAATATGAATGTGGGAAGCCCACAATATGAATTCTGGGGATTAGCCCACAATATGAATGTGGGAAACCCACAATATGAATTCTGAGTTTAGCCCACAATATGAATGTGGGAAGCCCACAATATGAATTCTGGGGATTAGCCCACAATATGAATGTGGGAAGCCCACAATATGAATGTGGGAAGCCCACAATATGAATTCTGGGAATTAGCCCACAATATGAATGTGGGACGCCCACAATATGAATTCTGGGAATTAGCCCACAATATGAATGTGGGAAACCCACAATATGAATTCTGGGAATTAGCCCACAATATGAATGTGGGAAGCCCACAATATGAATGTGGGACGCCCACAATATGAATTCTGGGAATTAGCCCACAATATGAATGTGGGAAACCCACAATATGAATTCTGGGGATTAGCCCACAATATGAATGTGGGAAGCCCACAATATGAATTCTGGGGATTAGTCCACAATATGAATGTGGGAAGCCCACAATATGAATTCTTGGAAAAAAATACTCGACTCGTTAAAAATCTGCAACGATATTAATTTATCTATTAATTCATTTGCCCGTCGTGCCGCTTGTGGATCTACAGAAGTGCTCTGGTAATAGTCTTTTTTTCATTTATGTCATTGTTTTTTATACTTTGCCTGGTTTCCGAATGTACATAGGAGAGGAGAAGTAGGTGGAGGAGGACGAAGGGAAAGAGGTGGTGAAAAATGATGAAGATGAGACTTGAATGAAAATATAAGAGGCAGGCGTGAACTGAAACTTCACGTGAAACCAAACGTGGTGGACCACTCTTTTATGCGAAAATTAATATGTGAATGGTGTGTGTGTGTGTGTGTGTGTGTGTGTGTGTGTGTTGTGTGTGTGTGTGTGTGTGTGTGCATTTACCTAGTTATATTTACCTAGTTGTAACATACAGGAAAAGAGCTATGCTCGTACTGTCCCGTCTCTAAATCTACTATTATCCAGCTTGCCTTTGAAGTCCTGAATACTTCTTGCATTAATCACTTTTGCATCAAGGTTGTTCCAGGCTTCTATGCTTCTATACGGGAAGCTGTATTTTTTTATGTCCCTCTTGCATGTTGTCCTTTTCAATTTCTTCTCATGACCTCTTGCACTTCTATCGTCCCACACAAACAGATCTTCTCTATCAATTTTTTCAAGACCCATTGATGCTCTATACACTGCTATAAAATCTCCCCTTTCTCTTCTTTTCTCAAGAGAGAGTGTGTGTGTGTGTGTGTGTGTGTGGTGTGTGTGTGTGTGTGTGTGTGTGTGTGTGTGTGTGTGTGTGTGTGTGTTTGCTTGTTTGTTCGAATGTGCGCCAGAGAGAGAGAGAGAGAGAGAGAGAGAGAGAGAGAGAGAGAGAGAGAGAGAGAGAGAGAGAGAGAGAGAGAGAGAAATTAGAGTATATTCATAATTTTTTTTACATTTTACTTGTGTAGAAGTTTTTCTTATACCTTTGTTGTTGCTCAGATGGCTCGTTGGGCTGAGTACTTTGGGCAGTTGTTCACGGTGGACCCTCCAACTGAGCAGCTTCACACCACTGGATTACAGGCAGTGGATGCTGATCCTACCATTGATGAAACCGCACCCTCTCTTGACGAAGTCAGAGAGGCTGTAGCTAAATTGAGGGGTGGAAAGGCAGCTGGTGTTTGTAATATCAGTGCGGAGCTCCTCAAAGCTGGGGGTGAGGCCATGATCCGCGGGTTGCATGCTGTCCTGACTGCCGTGTGGCAATCAGATACCATTCCTCCTGACTGAAAAAGGGGCTGGTCGTCCCTATCTGGAAAGGGAAAGGGACTGCAACAATTACCGCGCAAGTTTTTGCAATTATTGCAAGTCAGGACTGCAACAATTACCGCGGTATTACACTGCTCAGCGTGCCAGGCAAGGTGCTTGCCCATCTATTGCTGACACGGATCCGCAGTCATCTGCTGAAGCATCAGAGACCTCAGCAGTCTGGGTTCACGCCTGGTAAGTCAACAACGGACCGTATCCTAGCGCTTCGTGTCCTGGTGGAACGCCGACGTGAGTTTCGACAGGGGATGCTTGCAGCCTATGTTGATCTCAAGAAGGCGTTTGACTCAGTGCATCGTGAGTCACTTTGGGATCTTCTGCGACTTCGCGGGATTCCTGCAAGGACTATTGGTTTGATAACCGGTCTGTATTCTGGGACTGAGAGTGCTGTGAAGTGTGGGGCAGGTGTATTCAGCTTCTTTCCTGTTAATACAGGAGTGAGGCAAGGGTGCGTCCTTGCCCCATCACTTCTCGACGCTTGTATGGACTGGGTATTGGACAAGGTTGTAGATCAAAGTGATTGTGGAGCATCCGTCGGCAACACCAAGATCACTGATCTTGTTTTTGCCGATGATGCAGTAATCTTTGCTGAGTCGCTGGAGGTCCTGGTGATGGCTCTCGAGGCGCTGCGCGAGGAGGCAAAGCCTTTGGGACTTGAGGTCTCCTGGCTTAAGACCAAGGTCCAGGTGTTTGGAGATTTACTAGATGAAGCAGTACAGTCTATTATTGCGTGCGGCGAAGACATTGAGATCTTGGAAAGTTTTACATACCTTGGTAGCGCAGTCCATAATGACGGCGGGTCACGTCAAGAAGTCTTACGGCGGATTGGCATAGCCCACGGTGCTATGGACTCGCTCAGCGGGAGTATTTGGCGTTGTCGGTACCTGTGCAGGAGGACAAAGATCCGGATCTTCAAGTCGCTTGTGATCCCTGTCTTACTCTATGGTTGTGAGACATGGACACTAAATAGTGACTTGAAGAGACGAATCAATGCCTTTGGTAATAAGTGTCTTCGCAGAATCATGGAGTATCGCTGGGAAGATTACGTTTCAAATCAGCGATTGCACCGTGAGACTGAATCGAGGCCTATTACCTGCATCGTCCGTCAACGCCAACTTCGGCTATATGGGCATGTGGCACGCTACCCTGAAACCGATCCTTCCCATCGGGTTGTATCTGTAAGAGACAATCCGGCGTGGAGGAGGCCAAGGGGGCGCCCACAAGGCTCGTGGCTAGGGCAAGTTGATGTTTCTTGTCGAGAGCTGCTTGGTATGGGAAAGGAGCCTGCATGGAGACTCGCGCGTGGTGACCCCCGGGAGTGGCGTCGTAGGGTGGCGAGGCGACGCGCCCCCCGGCGTATGCCCCCAAGGATGGATTGATTGATTGATTTGTTGTTGCAAATGTTTTACTTATGAATTTTTTTTTTTAAATGTTCATAAAGTACGTAGCAGCTTGTCCCATACACACACACACTCTCTCTCTCTCTCTCTCTCTCTCTCTCTCTCTCTCTCTCTCTCTCTCTCTCTCTCTCTCTCTCTCTCTCTCTCTCTCTCTCTCTCTCTCTCTCTCTCTCTCTCTCTCTCTCTCTCTCTTTTATTTTACGAATCACTTTACCTTACTTCTTTACACTGTATTAGGTTACATATATACCAATCTTTCAACTTATACACCGCGTCGCTATTGGCAGCATCCACACCACCACTCCGTTGGGTGTGGTGGTGTGGACGCTGCCCACTTTTATAACGGTTACATGTCAAGTGGTACTGAGGCGATTGCTAATGAGGTCAAGTGATCTCCAAGGCATTTCGGCACCAAATTAACAGATACCCAAAACAGATCGGAATCAAGTCAATGAGGACACGAGACAATCCACAACTTTTAAGCAAATACCGAAAAAGAATAGTGTTTTGTGTGCAATGCTTATGGTGTGTCCACACTGGCAACATTTTGTCTACTGACAAGTTGAAAGCACTGCGCGAAACACAACAGCCGACATTTGGAGACATGTCTAGAGAAAATGTAAGAGACATTGTGTGCTACAATGTTGGCGAAATGTTGGCAAGAAGAGTATACTTTGTGAGGCCGTCCACACTGGTCTCTGGAGACGTGATGGTCATGTCGGCGTGTGAGGACGCCTTGGCGGCAGCTGCTGCCGTAGTAATTGTGTGTGGGCATCGGAGGAGACGCCGACGTAGAGTCTGGGCGAGACCATATTATCTTACCTGAAATCCAGCGTCGTATGTCATGTGTGGCGTGTTTTTGTCAGCCAGAAATAGCATGCTGTTGTTATAATCTATGTTTATATAGAATATGGGTAGAATCCCAGAGCAAATTGTGTCCGTGGTAACAATCGATCAATTGTACCGTCTGTTCCTTCCTCCACTCCATGGTTTTGTCCTAAGCAAAGTATACAGAGAACTCTATCTATGTGATACTCTGGTCCTAAGTAGGCCTACAACGAGCGAGTTAGATGCCGTCGCTGTTGGTGTGTTTCTGTGTGTCTGCCCAGATGTCTCCCCCGACATTAACTCGTCCACACCGGTGTTACCAACATATCACAAACATCAGTACCAACATGTCTACAACATTGAATCATTCCCACCCTTACAACTTGTTGCCTACTATGTTGTATTGTGTGTTTCCAACATGTTTTGTTGCCAGTGTGGACGCACCATTAGGGCTCGTGTACCGTGTCATTAATCATGTATGGTAGTTCAAAGCCACAAAGAATACCAGTACAGGGTTACGCCATAGTCATCATATATAATTACAACGTTTTATGCATTATAGCTGCCAAAATAGCGCAATATAATCAAAATTAAATCATCGAGGCCTTTTTATCGTCTCCGTAATTTTCATAATCATAAACCTTAATGGCTACGTATATTTTGGAATCTGTTTTTCTAGTTCTTTTTTTAGTTTGTCATATTCATGTTGTATTTCCAATTGAAAGGATGACCAGAGAGAGAAAAGAGAGAGAGAGAGAGAGGAGAGAGAGAGAGAGAGAGAGAGAGAGAGAGAGAGAGAGGAACAAAAAAAATGGTTCCTCTAAGACTATTTCGCCAGGTCTGAAAAAAGGAAAACAAATATAAATACCAGCATTAAATCATAATAATACTCTATTCACAAAGATATAGGAAAATGTAGTTTTGTTTTGTGCCACGAATACAGAAATGCCGTTCGTGTACAAGCGACAGGTGTTCGACGCAGCCATGAACGGTGCACTGCTCTACAGCACCGAAACATGGTTCACTAACAACCCAAAGAGCCTAAAAGTTCAATACAAGAAGTCAGTGCGAAGTTTATTGGGTGTGAGACATAACACGAATATCGACCTGTGTCTTACAGAATCAAGAATACATCCAGTGGAGGACATACTTACAAAGAGAAGGTTCAATTTTTTTTAAACGAAACTTCACGCTAGTAATTCAGATGAGCCCTTTTTCAGGATATATGAATTGTGTCACCAGGCCAACACACCAGGCTACAGATTTCTCTCGCACACATTGCAACATAACCAGAGTGTTGATCCTTTAGACAAGGTAAAAACATATATCAGAGAAAAACAAGATTCAACCAAACTCACTGTTTACAGATCTGTTCTTAACCCCACACTTTCACTACATCAGGTTTACACCACTAAGGAGTTTATTCCTGACTAACAAACGTCAATCCTTTACAAGACTACGTGTTATGTCCCACAGTCTGAAGATAGAAACAGGTAGATGGAGCAGGACACCACCAGAGATGCGCCTGTGTACATGTAATAGTAATGCTGTACACACAGAAGAACATGTGTTGTTAAGATGTCCTGTATCACTTAACGTAAGACAAAAATACACTATGCTGAAATTCACAAGTATGAACAATCTGATGGATTGCAATGACAATGCAAAAGAATTGTGTAGTTTTATTTACGATATTTTGAAATTATATTCTTGAGTCGTCTGCTTGCAATAACGTAACTCAAATTTCTGAAGCTTAAAATAAAAATATTATTTGGACAAAATAATGTAAACTATGTTTATTTCCTATGTTATTGTAATTAATGTTTTTGTCAATAAACAAACTAAACTACTAGTCATCCTTGGTGTGGCAAGAAAATAAGGTTTTTTTCTGCATATGGTAAAATAAATTGATAAGTTTTCTTCCCATTACATATTTCATTGTTGGTGGTGATACTCTTTGCGATATTGCGTCTCTTTTCTTCGATGTGATTATCTCCATTAATGTCCTTTTTCTTGTATTTTACTGATTAACCAATGATGAAGGATTAAACATAGTCTTGCTGTTGTGTGTGTGAGAGCGTGTGTGTGTGTGTGTGTGTGTGTGTGTGTGTGTGTGTGTGTGTGTGTGTGTGTGTGTGTGTGTGTGTTGTTCATTCAATAACTTAATCATGCATCTGGACTCGTGATCACCAGCTCATAGAAAGAGCCTGGAGTTCATAGATATCCTCAAAGCATAGAGCTCATATGCCTGATCTATGGATAGGCTAAGACCTAACACACCCACCATATTGCTCAAGGGGGCCAGTAACTGTCCCCTTTGTCAGCAAAAACCCTTGGGGCCGATCAATGCATCACCCTTATATGTGTTCCAAACCACGTGACCATGACACTCAATGTTACGGGGGAGTGTGTGAGCCTTGCAGGACACAGGTTACGGTGTCGGTGTTGAGCTGTCGTGTCCCTCCAGCCTGGACCTAATGTACTTTTATTGGCTATATATATTTTTTTTTCTCTCTCTCTCTCTCTCTCTCTCTCTCTCTCTCTCTCTCTCTCTCTCTCTCTCTCTCTCTCTCTCTCTCTCTCTCTCTCTCTCTCTCTCTCTCTCTCTCTCTCTCTCTCTCTCTCTCTCTCTCTCTCTCTCTCTCTCTCTCTCTCTCTTCTCTATATATATATATATATATATATATATATATATATATACATATATACTAGCCGCAAAGCCGCCCTCCGGGCGGACTTTTTGGCTAGCTCCTGCGGAGGGCTATTAGTGGGCCTTCAGCCCACCACCTGTGTTTTGTGGGCCTTCGGCCCACAAAACACGGACTCTCCAGATAGCCCCTTCTAACTTTCCTGAAATCATGGCTGTAGAAATGTATGTATTCCCCCCCCCCCATTCACTCACCCATTACCCATCACCCCCCACCCATTAACTCACCCATTACCCATCACCCCCCACCCATTCACTCACCCATTACCCATCACCACACACCCATTCACTCACCCATTACCCATCACCCCCCACCTATTCCCTCACCCATCACCCATCACCCCCAACCCATCACCCCCCACCCATTCACTCACCCATCACCCCACACCCATTACCTAGGGTACCTCTATAAAGAGGGTAACGCCATTCATAGGCCCTATGTTAAACGCTACTGGGCGCCATATTGGTGCCAAGGCCTCCTCGTTCACCCAAGACCCGGGGAAGTTCTCAAGGCATTACCCCGCAGTATATCATGTTATACATGTATAAAGGATAGACTGTTATCTTCGCAAATGTTTGTTCTATAAGATTATCACATAAAACATAGTAAAACACATTAAATAAAGGTCATTATGAGACTGAAGAAATATGATGAACTTAACATTCACTTAAAACTCGTCGTCATGTATAACTTTGTGGGACAGCTTATAAGATGGCAGATATCAATACAAGCAGAATTTAATTAGCTTTCCATTGACATATTTCGTTTTCTGATACATACAATAATACCATGCAAACATTAAGGTTAACTAAATAAATTGCTCTCTCTCTCTCTCTCTCTCTCTCTCTCTCTCTCTCTCTCTCTCTCTCTCTCTCTCTCTCTCTCTCTCTCTCTCTCTCTCTCTCTCTCTCCGTGAAAGAGAGAGAGAGATATAAGTGAAAGAGAGATGAGTGAGAGATATGAGAGAGTAACCAAAAAACCTTTATAATTATTTCCTTCTCTCTCTCTCTCTCTCTCTCTCTTCTCTCTCTCTCTCTCTCCTCTCTCTCTCTCTCTCTCTCTCTCTCTCCTCTCTCTCTCCTCTCTCTCTCTCTCTCTCTCTCTTCTCTCTCTCTCAATATACATATATATAAAAAAAAAAAAAAATATATATATATATATATATATATATATAATATATATATATATATATATATATATATATATATATATATATATATATATATATATATATATATATATATATATATATATATAAATTATCAATTATATGTAAAATTTGTTCCCCAGTGTAATCATTAGTATTGTTATCACCATTATTTATATTATCTTATATTACTGTTGTTGTCATTAATATCATTATTATCATTATCATAATTAATAATATTATTATTATTACAATTATTTTTATTATTATTGTTATTAATAATGTTATTCTTGTTATTATAATCATCATTATTATATTTACTGTCATTATTATCATTACTCTTGTCATAGCATCATATTTGTCCATCTTTATTTTATGTATTTGTATTTGAAACTTTTAAAAACTGTAAATGCTGAGGTTGTTAAAAACGCCCCCCTTAATCATGTTATACAAGTGGGAAAAAAGGGAAAAATACAGTACGAGGGAAAACGCGATAGCGGGTAGGGGTGGGGGGCATGGGGGGGGGGGGGGGGTTTTTATGTATTTTAATGGGGGTAGTTTAGTAGTAATATTAGTTTAGTATTGAATAGTGATTAGTAGTAGCAGTATACAGTAGTAAGATAAGGATAACAGTGTGTTGTGTGTTTGTAGCGTGTTGATAAGGGAGAGAGGAGAAGTACATATAAGGAAAAAGGATGGTAAAAAAGGAGTCGGTTGGAGAATGCACTAAAGGGGGAAGGGTGCAAGGAGGAGGGAAGGGGGGATATGGAGGGACGGTGGAGGGGGGAGGGGAGGGAGGTGAGGGAAGGGGAGGTGAGTGGGAGGCGGGAGGGAGAGGGGGGGGGAATGGAGGGACGGGGGAGGGAGAGATGGGGGAGGGGGAAAGGGGAGTGGGGGGGAAAAAGGGAGGGGGGGCAGGGAGGGAGGGAGGGGGCTCCCAACCTTCCCTACAACAGACGCGTGGGGACGTGTCTGTCGTTGTTTTTGTGTTCGTGAAATATTTTTTTTATCGTCGTGCCCCCGCGCGTCCCCCCGTCCAGGCCTCGGGGAGTTTTGGGATGCCTGCGCTCACTTTGGGGGGCGGTGCAGGGGTGGGCGCCGATGGGAGGGGATAGTGTGGCTTTAAACATGACGTCACAGCACCTTTAGGCTTATAGGTGGCTTTGTGTGTGTGTGTGTTGTGTGTCGGGGCCGAGGGTTTGTCAGTGACAATTTGGCAGCGTTGAAATGCTGTCCGAAAATTGAATGCGCAGATGTGTTGAAAATGTTTTCATAAACTTTATACGGGAAAATGTATCATTTATTATATTGTCTTCTTTCGTTTCCTATATATTTCCTCCTTTCATGTTTTTTTCTCCCTTTTTTTCCCTTTTGAATTCGTCTTTTCCATATTGCCTTTCATTTTCTTGGCTTATTCATAGTATCCATTGGGTTAGGGGCAATAGGGATATATACAGAACTATAAACAATGTAGTCTCTTCTTTTGCCCCCCTATCATTTCCCCCTTTGATGTGTCTTCTCCAATGTTTAAACCTTTTTGTCTTTAGTTTTTTTCATCTTTTTACCCTTGTTTTTTTATTTGATCGTTTAAAACACGATTGTTGAAGAGATCATGATTTATTTTAAGTCCGTAGGATGAATTAAGGGAAGGGAAAAGGGTGAGGGAAAGGGGAAAAAAGTAAAAAGTGGAAAGAAAAAGGTGCAGGTTTGGGGGGGGATGGAGCGAAGTAAGAAAGGAAGTTACTGTGGGGGTGGAAAAGAGAGAGAAGGGGAGAGGGAGGCTGTGGGGGTGTTTATTTTTCCTGACTGTTGGGACAGGGGAAAACCCTTTGGGGTGTGGCGCTTTTTACTTGTAAAGGCAACGTACCTAAGTAGTTGACGCGGTAAAAAACAGCATCCCACCAGGCTTTCTTTCAGGGGGGGCTCCCAAACCCTGAGGGGGTGGCTCCCCCTGAAGCTTTTCTCAAACAATCGAGCCAAACATTTAAACTGCTTTAAAAACCAACAGAGGGGCGTGTGGGGGGGGGAGGGAGGGGGGCTCCCAAACCTTGTGCTATTTTCTCGGTGTTACACTAGGCGCCGCTCATATAGGGTGGAGTAGGTCATCCTCACGAGCCACACTATTGCTGCTCGTAAGTGTGGCTAGTAGAGTTTAAAGTTTTTTTTGGAAACTCCCCCCCTTTTTTTTATTTGTCACCCTTACTGGTTTTGATCTTGGTGTGGAGGCTTCTTCCCGTTTTCAGGTAATTTGGGGGGAGTGAGCACTTCCACTGCCAGCCCCCCCCCCCCCCCCTGGCCAACCGCAGGGTCCCCCCCCCCCCCCCCCTCTCTCTCTCTCTCCTCTCCCTCTCTCTCTCTCTCTTCTCTCTCTCTCTCCTCTCTCTCTCTCCCCTCCCTCTCTTCTCTCTCCCCTCCCCGGGTTTCTGTTTTCTATTTATATTTTTTAAACCCTTTTTATTTGCTTGTTGTTTTTTTGTCTTGTGGGCCCTTTAATTTGTTCACTTAAAAAAAAAAAAAAAAAAAAGGGGGGGGGGGGGGGGGGAGAGGGGAAAAAAAGAGGAAAGAGAAAGAGGAGGGGAGGAGGAGAGAGAGAGAGAAAAAGAGAGAGAGAGAAGGAGGGAGGGAAGGGGGAGGGAAAAGGAAGGAGGAAGGAAAAAAGGAGTTTTGTTTGGGGAAAAAAATCAAACTTGGGGAAACAATTGTTCTGGTGTATTTTTTGTGTTTTGTTGGTAGTAAAGGGGGAAAGAAAAGGGGAGGGGGAGAAGGTAGAGAGGGGAATTAAAGTTTGATGTGAAAGGGAAAATCCCAAAGGGTTTTTGAATGAACTTAAAACCTTGTATTGTTTTGATGTTTTATTAAATTGTTAAAAGGAAAAAGGAGGGTTTAGGAGTGGGGGAAGAATGGGTAGGAAAAGGGGGTTTAAAGGAGGGGAAGGTGTATTCTCCAAAAATTTTTTGTTTTACTAAACCACTTTTATCCTTCCTTATATTACATTTAACCTTTTGGAAAGGGGTCATATAATAATTTCTCCTCCTTTCTCCCCCCCCATTTTCTTTTTTTCTCTCTTCCTTTTTCCTTCCTTTCCCCTTTCCCCTTTTTGTTTTCCCTTTCTTCCCCTTTTCCCTTCTCTTTTCCCCTCTCTCTCTCTCTCTCTCTCTCTCTCTCTCTCTCTCTCTCTCTCCTCTCTCATCCCCCCCGTTTTCAACCCACACGGGCCAGAATACAGTGGTCTAAATGGTGTTTCTTTTCATTAAACCAGGGGTACTGTTTGCGCGGCGTCTATTTTTACAATTTCGTCCTGTCGGTTTCTTGGATCAGCTGATGTCTCTACTGGGGCCTTAGTCCAAATTACTTCTTAAGATGAGAGAGAATCCTTATTTTGGGGGTTTTTGTGTAAAAAGAGTTACTTCAGCATATAAGGCAGTAAAAAAGGGAAAAAAAGATGGTGCACCCCAGTTCCATAAATCCTCGAGGGATGTCTAGTGAGGGAAACTGAATTTGTCAATTTTAACGCTAATTTCAACGAAAGCAAGAAAGTCGTATGAACTACGCGTCTGAATATAAATCGAAACATGAGGGGGAAAGGCTCAAAAGAGTTTTTAAAAGGAGCTGCAAAATTTTCATGGATGGGGATGAAAGGGGGATGTAGGTAGTGTTAAAGTAACAGGAACTACCACGTGTAGGTCTCACGGCCTTTTTGTACCTTCCTTTTTTCTTTGTTTTTTGTTCTTAATTTACCCTCTATAAGATAGTCTATAGTAATATCCAGGGCCCCGCAAATTTTTCGAAATAACTCCTTTTGTTTTACGAACTTCCTGATTTATCTCTTTTTTAAAAATTTTACGAAAACTGAAAGACAAAAATTATTATAAAGCTTTTAAAAATTCCCAAACCCCTCTCGTCAAATCCTCCATGAAAAATAAAAAAAAAATCCATTTCTTCCCCAACAAATTTTTTTACGACACTTTTCATTTTTTATTTTTATTTTTCTCGTTCCTCCTCTTCCACAAACTTAGCTTGGGTATCAGCTCCTATTTCTATTTTGTTATGCTCACCTTGTCCTTCCATTTCCCCTTGATAGCCCCTTCTTTTTCTTCTCTTTTTCCTTTTCTTTTTTTATTTTTGTCATCCTTCCCTCTTTTTCCCCCTATCCTTTTTTTTTTTTTCCCTCCTCCTCCTCCTCCTTGTTTTTCTTGCATAGTCCTCCCTTTTCCTTGTGCCTTAAAAGGGCCTCTTTGTATGATAATGGAGAGGCCGGGAATGCAAACTTGACCGGACACACACACACACAACACACACACCCACCAACACCAACAACACACACCCACACATTTATAAAAGAGATAAATTCATGCATGTAATCCCTTATAGGGCCCCGGGTTTCTGTTACCTGTTGTTCCTGTTGGTCCTTGTTTCTATGCTTTTCGTTTACCTCTGCAGACCCCTCCCTGTTTATGTTGTCCCCCCCCTCATCCTTCCTCTCCTCGATTTTTTAAAAATAAACATTGACACTGAATTCCAAACCCCGTCTGAGTCAAAAAGCGAAAAACCAGATATAGTATTTTGGGACAAACTTTGCAGATTTTTAGGTGTAACATCATTTCCAAAAAAGGGAGTGTGGTTTCACAAAAATGAAATTTTCAATGTAATGCAAAAATGGTTAGTTGCTATCGTGCCTGGCTACGAAACTGTGACCCTGGGTTTGAACCCGGTCCGGGCAATCACCCGCCAATCACTGTTCTCCTCCCTTTTTGGGTTTTAAATGGGTACCTGGGGACCTGCTGGGGTAACTGTGGTATCCCCGGGTGTTCACTAGCCCCGTCCCGGGTAACGGGTTCTCACCCACCATAGCTCAAAAAGGGGTAATGCCACAAAATAGCACCGAAGGCCACGCCGCATAGCGTTGCCCTCATTTTCCTTACCTTACACATATAAAAAGGGTTTTTCTGGGGCCCTACTCTTCCAGCGAGAAAATAAAAAATACCAACCCTGACGTCTTGTACCCGATGCAAAATAATGAAACATGCCCTGGGGGAATACAGTACAGCTGACCTTAATTAAAGCGCTTTTTTGCCCTTTACATGATGGGGCTACCGCGTTTCAAAATGTGCTGGGGGTTGCACTAGCCGTTTACAGTGGTTCCCCCTTGCAGGCCATGTCACCCCCCCTGCACACTCCCTTGACCGAAGTCACATTTTAAATAAGATATTTTTTAAAAAGTGGGTGTTCCCCCGACAGGACAACAGTACAAAAAATTATAACAATGACCCCACCACCAGTTCACCAACGCTGCGGGCCGTTGCGCTGCCGCCTCTATATGATTGTGCCCTCGCAAGGGCCTTCCTCCACTTTCCGAACAGCCTTGAGCAACCGCCATAAATTTTGAATGAATGCTCCGGCGGGGGGAGTAATTCTCATTATGATTTTTCCTTTGGGCAATTCTCATATCAGAAAAAGCATGGGTGGACATCTGAGAACGGGACTTAGTGCCCGGTGGCGCCATCTTTGAACCACCCAGCTCGAAAATCCCTTTGGTGGGTACTGTTGCCTGTATCTGGGCTTCTATACTACTATCGATGTCGGTTGACGACTAAATTACGTCCCCTGTGTACCCTCTAAATAAAAATAATATGAAGCATTTTGTTATAGATTAAATTTTATAAAAATCATTACGAAAAAAAACATATATTTTTTTAATATTTTATTATTAACTTGTCTTTTTTTTAGTGAAAAACACTGGTTGATTTTCCAAATTATGCATTTTGCTACAAACCCTTTTATCTTCTATAAAAAAAACCCCAACAATACAAATTCATCCACCGAGTTTAAACAAAAATATTAAAGGGCTAAAATGACTTGGGGGCCCCCGCGGCTTATCTATTTTGACGATAACGCAAGTTAGGAATTCGTCGGAGAGATTTTTTAACCCTACGATATCAAAAACAGGCGGAAATTGTTACATAGGAAAAACTGCACTTTGGGGCCTCTTTGATTTCAAAATGGCCCCCAATTATATTAAATTATTCATTACTAAGTTTTTGGAAGACGTAGGAGCTATTTTAAAACCATACGATGTATATTCCTAATAAGCAAACGGAGGATCATTGAAATGTCATTTTTAGTCAAAAAAACCGGTATGTCTTCCCAAAATTTTACTTTTGCTAAACCGTTTATCTGTCTATAAAAATTTTCAGGCAATTTGGCCTGCATTATAAAAGAACAACATATCTAACAAAATCCGTGCACACAAAGTTAATCATCAGGTCGCCATCAGGTCATTGGCTCCTGGGCCCCGATAGCTCATCCTGCACATGTTGGAGCATCCCCGCAGCTTCCACAACAGTGCACTTCAACCCTTCAGTTGCAGGAGCAATCTCGGTCGACACTCCCTTTTGCTGCATGAATGAATTCAAAACGACATCTGGACTGGTAGACCCCCATCCATCGGATTTTGAGCGAACCCCCTCATCGAGTTCCCGCCATGTCCGCTGATGGTGCTGGGACGTCTGGCAGTTTTTAAGGGTGCGTCGCCAAAACCCCCCTGATGTTGGGGCCCCAAGCGTATGCTGCATCAAGGGGTTTCACAAGGCGGCAAAATTTTCCAGATTCGATCTGGCCCTTCTTTTCACAGAACATGTATAACCCGGGGTTTAATTTGCACCGCGGGGCTTTTGGTTCCTGGCGTACAGCTGACACGTGAAGGCCTGAATGCTATTTAAGACTTTTGTTGTACATTCCACGAAGACCCAGATCTGTGAATGCTTGAAGATACGATCATTCGCTTTCACAAGCTTTAAAAAGCCTTTTCTTTCCTTTGCTACCCAAACACTAAAAGTGCACACCCCCTCCATGCATGAACCCTGGCAATGCACGCAAAAATCCAACCCCATACCGCAGCCAACTTTGTTCAACCGCAGAAACCCTCGTAGTCCCCCTCTTTATCAACGAGGACAAAGGTTCATCAGAATGATTGACGTTGGAAATTGGGTGGGGGTTTGGGGGCTGGGGTTTGCAGTGCATTGCCAGGGCTCATCATGGAGCGGGTTTGACACTGTTTTGTGCTCTGGGAGCCAAGGGAAAAATAAGGCTTTTAAGCTTGTGCAAAACGAAAGATCTGACTTCAAGCATTCACAGATCTGGGATCTTCGTGGAATGTACCCAAAAGACTCTTCAAAACTTCAGGCCTTCACGTGTCAGCTGTACGCCAGGGCCGAAGATGTGGTGCTAATTCACTCCTTATCACGTTCTTGCAAAGAAGGCCGATCAAACTGGACAATTGCCGCCCCTTTTTGAAGCTCCTTGATGCGCATACGCTTAGGGGCCCAAATATCAGGCGGGTATCTGGCGACGCCCTTGAAAAACCCCCAGACGTCCCGCACCCTCACGGACATGGCTGGGAACTCGTATGGGGGTTCGCTCAAAAACCGATGGATGGCGGGGCTACCAGCTCCAAAGTCGCTTTAAACTCATCTCATGCCATGCAGAGGACGTGTCGACCTCAATTTCTCCTGCATACGAATGGGTTGAAGTGCCTGTTGTGTTTAAGCTGCAGGGTGCCCAACATGGTGCAGGATGTGCTTCGTGGGTCAGGATCAATGACTCTGAGGCGACTCTGATGATTAACTTTGTGTGCACTGTATATTGTATAGCTATGTTTTTTCTCTTTTAATGCAGGCCAAATTGCCTGAAATCTTTTTAGACAGATAAACGGTTTTTCAAAAAGTATAATTTGGAAAATCATACCGGGGTTATTTACTAAACATGACATTCAATGATACCCCCGCTTGCTTATTGGGAAAATACACTATGGTGTTAAAATCAGCTCCATACTCTTTCCCAAAATCTATAAGTAATTAAAATAAATTTGGGGGCCATTTTTAAATCCAAAATGGCCCCCAAATGCGTTTCCTATTAACAATTTTCCCCCTGCTTTTTAGTATCGTATGGTGTTAAAATCCTCTCCTACGCATTCTAACTTGCGTTATCGTCAAATAATAAAGCCAGCGGGGGGCCCAGTCATTTTATGCCCCTTTACATATATTTTTTTTAAACTCGTGGTGGATGATATGTTGTACTTGTTGAGTTTTTTTTATAGACAGATAAACGGGGGCCAAAAAGTATAATTTGGAAAAACATACCAGTGTTTTTCATAAAAAATTTCAGTCTAATAATAAAAAATTGAAAAAAAATATTGATTTTTTTTTTGTAATTGATTTTTATAATAATTAATCTAACAAAATGCTTCATATTATTTTTATTTAGACGGTAACAAAAAATTGGACGTATATTTATCGTCAAACCCCACTCGATAGCTAGTATAGAAGTCCAGATACACGTGCAACAATGTACCCCACCAAATGGGCATTTTCGAGCTGGGTGGTTTCAAAGATGGCGTCCATCCGGGCACTAAGCTACCGTTCTCAGATGTCCATCACACCTTTTCTGACACTTGAGACATTGGTCTAATGGAAAATCATAATGAGAATTACTCCCCCCGCCGGAGCATTACTTTTGGTCTGGCTCAAGGACTACTATTTCTGTACAGCTCATTTGTGATAACAACATCGGTGATGCGGTGCACCACTAACCTTCAGTTACAAGAAAGACATTTTGCCGCAAAAGTTCATTCCAGCACTGAACTAGCAGCTAAAGCTGCTGTTTTATTGTTCAGTGTTCATTGAGCTGCTCATAAAAGGTAAAGATGGGAGCATACGCGAAGCTGCGCGTGGCATTCGGTGCTCATCCCCGTGGCCCTTAGAGCCTGTGGTGGGTGAGGTCCCGTTTCCCCGGGACACAGGGCTAGTGTGACACCCGGGTTACCACAGTTATCTTCCCCAGGTTGCCCCAGGTACCCATTTATCAACCCCGAAAGGAAGGATGAACAGCTAGATTGGCTGGTCGCCGATTTGCCCTGGCTCGGATTCGAACCAGGGCCCGCAAATTCGTAGCCAGACACGCTAGCCACTACACCACAGAGGTGACAACTGACGACAAACTGCTCATTGATAGTATAGATATAATGTTTTCGGTCTGTCCTATGAATGATGGTTATGATGATGAATGGTGTGATGGTTAGCCCTCGCCCGTGGTTGCGCAGGCAGGATTTTTATAGTGACGCCTGTGATTAGAGGCTCATGCCGCCCCCTTGTATCCTCCGATGCACTTGCAATCAAAGGTAGAGTTAAGGCCGGTTCCCACTAGCCCGCTTCTACGGCCGCCGTTGCCGTACACCGCCCAACAATGACGTCACCATCAACACCGCTTAAGTGGTATTTGTGGTAACTGGGCACAGCTTGCACCTCCGCTCGAGCGGACACCGCCGATCGGGAGAGATGACTTGATTTTAACTTTGAACGGCAGCCGTACAGCGGTACGGCGGTGCGCTCGACTTTTTTGTGACGTCATTGTGACGTCATTGTTGCTCATTGTTGTTGTACGGCGGCCGTACAAGCGGGCTAGTGGGAACCGGCCTTTAATGGACAGGGCATGTGGGTGTTCTTAGACCACTCGACAGTACAGAAAGGTTTTGGTTTTCGTCGGGGATCGAACTCGGGTCACCGAGAACGCCAGTCGGAGACGCTAACCACTCTGCTACCGCCTCCCCTAATATTTCTGTTGACGTGTTTCTGTTATGTACATAATTCATATATCCTATTGGTTGTTTGCACGTGACGTCACAGCGGTCTCCTCACAGACAAAAGACTTCGCAGATGCGATTGTGAGGGACCACTGAAGGACCAGCCGGAGTATATACTACAGTTAATATTCCCAGTCAACATCATTTTATGGAGTTACTAGGTGTACAAACAAGCTGGCTACGTTCTCCTGTGAGTTTTTTGTTTGACTGCTCGGGGTGCACAAGATATAATGGAGATAAAGAGAAAGAAAATAACATTTAAACACAGAGAGAAGTGGCTGACTAATCTGGCAGGACCTGAACCCAGAGGCTTAAATACAACAAGAGACAAGATAAAATTTTAATATAACAAAATCGCTTCCTGTTGCATTTTTATAATCATGGGGGACAGGAGACATGCCAGGGTACTGAGGCCCAGGTTATTTTTATTGAGATGGCTCACCAACTGTCAATCATGGCAATACCTAGAGGCGAAGAATCTTGGGAGAAGTTTTAGAGGCTCCAAGCTACCTAATAGCCTAGTTTAGTTCAGTATAATATATGTACTGCACTGAATCGTCTTGTATAATTGTAGCATATCCTTTTAGTTTTTTTTTTTAAAAAAAAAGTAAAAAATACCCGGTTTAAAACCCGAACCTCTGCATCAAAAACCAAAAAAAATATTGAGTTTTTGTGAATGTAAATGCAAATATTCCCGGAAAAAAAACCCACATAAAAATAAACAGTACGAAATATACATGTTCTGGAGGGTTGCCAAAAAAAATTCAAAAATTTTAAAAAAAAAAATTAAAAAGCAAAATTTAAAAATTTTCATGATTAATCCTGATTATTTTTTATATTATTTATCAGTATAAACAATACAATGAATGTCCCTGCCTGGGCCTTCAAAAATTTTATATAACGAAAAAAAAAATAGAAAAATAGCTGTTTTCTGAAAAACAGGGGTGACCCCGTTTTTCTCGCCCCTTTCCCTCCTTCCCGTCAAGCCCTCACCGCCCTCTCACACGTCCAGTCCCTTTTTTTTCAATGCTTTGAAAAGAAAAAAAAATTTGAGAAATTCCCAATGTTTAGGGTTTATTATTCAGGTATTATAATGTTAAACCGAATATACCCTTTTTTTTAATTTATGATCCCGGAAAACAAAGGACTCCCTTTTGGGTGTGTGTTGTGTGTGTGGGGGTTTGTGTGTGGGGTTGTGTGTGTGTGTTTTGGTGTGTGTGTGTGTGTGTGTGGGGTGGTGTAATAATAAGATATGAGAGAGGGGAAAAAAAAATATTGTGTTGATTGTCGGAAATGATTTGGTGGGGGATGTGGATCGAAAGGGTCTTTCGAAATAATTCAGAGGGGTCCCCAGGTTTAAAAATTTTGAGAACCTCGGTTAGTGCCCCAGTGCCCGCAGGGGAAAGTAAGAGCCCTGTGGACAAAACAAAGCTGGGTTATTTTTGAATCTGTCCCCCCTAAAAAAGCTTTAAGACTATCTTCCAACACCACCCTAAGACTTTCCACATGCGGCTCCCCACCAACGCTATGCTTTAAAAAATATCACTGACAAAACCCCAAAATTTATACTTTCCCCCCCACAAAGAAAAAATAAAAAAACAGATTTAACTTTATTTCCCTCTATCCTAAATTACTATTACCCAATTCTTTTCCTCAACAAATCCACTCCTGTTTTGGCCGGGGGGGGGGGAGGAGGGAAGGAGGCCTTTACGAAACATCTTTTTTAATCAACTAATTAGTGATTTTTAAGTAGGTAAAGTCCCCCACCCTAGTCAAACCAAAAAAGTTTTAAAAAGGTTTGTTGATGTTTTAAAATTTTTGTGGGCCTTTTTTTCCTTTTTCCCAAAATTTTTCTCTTTTTCTTATTTGTCGTTCACTTTTTTTTCCCAACCCCACCTTTTCCCCCTGTTTATTTTTCCCCCCCTGGGCCTTTTTCCTCTTCCTCGTCTATTTTCTTCCTCCTTCTAAATTTAAAGGGGAGTTTTTTTTTTTTTTTTATTTTTTTTTTTTAATCTTTTGCACATATATACATAAGTACATATACATATGCACTTTACATCCCACATACCCCCATACTTTTACACATAAAAATATATACATAAAAATCAGAAATTTAAAATGAAGGGGGACATCAGCCGCCGCGTAGCTGGAGCCACAGTCAGGTCACAGGGGGGCGGGGGTGAGGCACTCCTGCTACTTGGGTTTTTCATCGGGGAGGGGGGGGCGGCACGCGCCACATAAAGCAGGAGGGCGGGTTTTGTTCAAAAAACTGCCGCAGCACGAGGGGGGGCCCGCGTCCCCCGGGGGGCCCGACCCCCCGCGTCATGTCGCGCTGTAGCGGGGCAGGCTTGGGGTGTACAGGTTTTGGCTCTAGTCAGACCCCACCTAGACAAATCCCGGTACTTTTTGATTCCGTATTACAGGTGGTTTATACCCTTGTTATAATGGTGCAGAGAAGGATGACCAATATGGATACATGGAATGCGAAAACCTTAGTTATGAGAGGAGTTTTGAAGTATTAAATTTACACTCACTAAAGAGGGTAGAGAAAGGGGTGGGAAATGATAGAAGTTTTTAAGGGGATAAAGGGATACAATAAAGGCTTGGGGGAAAAAGTTTTTACGGCTAGAAACCCAAGGGTAGAAAAAGGGAAGTCACGGTTTCAAGGGGAAAAAAGCTTACATTTAAAACAAAATGGGGAAAAAACGGGTTTTAAAAAATAGGTGGAAAAATGTTTGGGAAAATGGACCCCATTTGGGGCAGGTAGTTAGTGCGGAGTATTAAGGAGTTTTAAAAAAAGGGGGTTTTTAAAATAAATTTCAGGGGATGGGAGAAAGGTGGATGTGGGTATTGTTAAGTAACAGGAAGCATTTCGTGTAGGTCCCCAGGGCCCTCTTTTTAGCACTTCGTGTAGGTCTCAGGGCCTTGTAGCTTCCTTATTTTCTTATTTTCCTTATGCTCCTTTTTTCCTCTCTCTCTCTCCCCTCTCTCCCCTCTCTCTCTCTCTCTTTTTCTCTTTCCTCTCTCTCTCCCCTCTCTCTCTCTCTCTCTCCTCTCTCTCTCTCTTTTCTCTTTCCCCTCTCTCTCTCTCTCACCCCCCACAGGGGGGAATTTTTTTTTTACTTTAATCTCTTTTCCCCCGCCCTGGATATTCCCAGTTTTCTTCCTTTTCCGACCCCTTTTTTGGTTTTTTCCCACTCTTCCCCCGCTCCCCCCGCCTTTTTTTTTCCAGGCCGTGACCCTCCCTTTTTTGTTTTAAATTTTTTAAGTTTTTCCTTTACCCTTCATTTTTAAAACCGTTTTCCCCTTTTTCTTATTTTTGGGTCTCGTCCACCTCATGTTCGTCCTTATCCTCTTTCTCAAATCCTAATTATCGAAGTAGTTCTCACATCCTCTTTTCTCACCTCCTCCCTTTCCCCCTCTCCCCCCTACTTATTCAATTTTTCCCCCTATGTTTTTTCCTCCTCTTCCCCCTCCTTTTTTCCCCTTTTCCTTTGAAGGAGGCAAAAGGGGTTTGGTGGACCCATGAGAAAAAAAAACCTGTTTCTAAATTTGGGATCAAATTTAATTTCGTCTCCGGGGTGACCAGATGGGGAAACTAAGAGAAAAGGAGAGAGGGGGGAGAGAGAATATTGTATGTTTTCTTCCCTCAAATGGAAATTTTAAAACCGGTCATAAATCGTTTTTTTTTAGGTGTGGTGGGACGTTTTTAAACTCGACGATTTTAACTCGAACATTTTTAAAAAAAAAAAAAATTAGTAATTTTTTGTAGGGGCATGAGTGCTCAAACTGGCGTGTTGTTGCGTTGCTGTTTTGTTGCTGGGAAAAAAGTTTTAACTTTTTTCTGTGAAAAAAACGGGTACTATTTTGATACTTTTATATGAGATTGGTATTTCTGGGGTTTTGGGTGAAAATTTTTTTGTTGTTTTTTTTTCCTTTTTTGTTGATTGTTTAAGTATTAAACTTTTTGTCTTTTCATAGATTTAGCCATCTCTCTCTAAAGTTTTATCTTTTTTGTTGGGGATCAACAAATATTAAATGTGTATTGTTTGGTTTGTTTTGATCGTAATCATAGCTATGGAACTTTTAGACAATATGGAAATGGCTGGGGGAAAAGGGACAAGGGGGTTCCCAGATAAATTTATTTCCCCACTGTTTTTTCCCTTTTTTGGCCCTCTTCCTTTAATAAATTACAAAAAAAAAAAAACAGTCTGGAATTAAAATCACCTAGAAAAGAAGAAAAACCCCAAATTTTTATAGGAGGATACCAAAAAACGAGGAAAAAATATTTGGGAGAAGTTGTGGGGAAAGCCAAAGTAAGTGTTTGACGGCAAACAGTGGGTTGTGTTTTTGGGGGAAAGTATTTACGAAAAATCCCGGAGAAAAAGGTTGAAAGACAAAAAACTATAAGGGAAAAAATCAACGGGTGAAAGAGAGTAACTTTTATGTGCCAATTTTTACCATATGCAAAGATATGGGTCTCTTTACGGGGAAAAAAAAAAGGGGGGGAATATAATTGATGGGGATATGATGCAGTAAAAACGAAAAACACTGATAGAAATATATCAAAATATTTTAAAATCAATTGGGTTGTAAAAAAAAAAAAAAATTTTAAGTGGATTTGGTTTTCACGGGGATTTAAACGGGTCAACCCAAAAACGCCACCGGAGACGCTAACCCTCGCCCACCGGGCCCCCCAAAATTTCTTAAAGTAAAGAAGGGGCTTCCATACTGATCATAGCCAAAAGGGAAATGGTTATTAGTTCGGTTGCCGGAAAAAATTTCATGAACATTTTTTACAAAATTTAAAATTGCGGTTACGGATTTTTTTGGGGCATTTAAGGGCCACCATGTTCTTTATTTTCACTGTATGAAAAAAAGGAAAGGATAAGGGGTTTCCCAAGATGTCATGTTTCTGGTTTTTGCAAACTTTTCAGGTTTCATTATGACAAACTACTTTTAAAGTTAAGGATCCTTGGGAAGAAAGGGGAAAGTGACTAAAAATAAAAATTTTCATGATCACTCAGAAGAATGGAAATTTGAGACAGAAAAGGAACTCTTTTTAACTTCAATGTTGTAAAATAAACAAAAGAGTTAATTAGTAACACAAAAATAAAATTTTTTTAGATTTGGGAAACTAAAGTGAGGTCCAGGGGAAACCCTAAAAAAGGGTTTTAAAAATACTTAATATTATGCAAATTGTCAGAAGCCTTCCCAAAACTGAGGCAGTATGAAAGGCTTTATCCCCCCCAAATTTTTAAAAGAGGATGACCCTTTAACTCTTTCTGAGAAAATTAGAAAAAGGGGTAATTTCAATGGGTTTGTTTATGATGATCCAAAGACTACTCATACCCGGAAGGGCTACTCGTTTCCCCCCCGCCAAAAACCCCCCCATGACCAGTGGAGGGGCCCGGGTTTTCGATCCGGGCATTTTCCCCAAAAATCACCCCTATTTCCCTTCCTGTGGTTATCCCGTATAAAAAGATATACTGTTTTCATCGGGAAATGTTTTTTTTAAAAATTTTCAAAAAAAAAACCAAATAAAATACACTAAAGAAAAAGCCATTTTATTTAGAGTGAAGAAATTGCATTTTACTTTTAAAATTCACTTAAACTCTTGCCAAATTTTAAAATTTTACGAGGAAAAAAAAATTTTTTGATGAAACATACAATAGAAGAGGATTTCATTAGCTTTCCATTTTATATAATTTTGTTTTTTGATAAAAGAAAATTTCCCCCCTTTATAAATTAGCGTTTTAAATAAAAAATAAACATCATTAACAGGGTCGGCAAGTAAAATAGTGTTCCATGAATCAGTAGAGTATGGTTTTTCAGTATAAATGAGCCCTTGTTATCTTCGTAAATATTGTTCATAATATTTTCAAATAAAAAACTATAAAAATACAATAAGGAAAAAACCCTTATGAGAAAGAAGGGAAAAATCAATTTAATCATTGGGGGCCCTACGCCGGGGGGGGCGTTTGCCTCGCCCCCCCTACGGGCGCCACTCCCGGGGGGCACCACGCGTGAGGGTTTCCCCTGCAGGGCCCCTTTTCCCAAAACCAAGAGCTCCGACAAGAAAAATTTAATTGCCCCAGCCAGAGCCCTTTTGGGCGCCCCCTGGCCTCCTCCACGCCGGAAAGTCCTTACAGATACAAACCCCATGGGAAGGATCGGTTTTAGGGTAAACGGCCACATGCCCCTATAAACCGAAGTTGGCGCCCGACGGGGAAAAGCAAAGGGAAAGGCCCGGGTTCAGTCTCACGGGGCAATCGCTGATTTGAAAGTAAAATCCCGCGATACCCCCTGATTCGCGAAGACACTTATTACCCAAAAGGGATTGATTCGTCTCTTCAAGTCACTTTTAGTGGGCCCTGTCTCACAACCATAGAGTAAAACAGGGGGTCACAAGCGACTTGAAGATCCGGATCTTTGTCCTCCTGCCCCAGGACCGACAACGCCCCCCAAAAACTCCGGGTGAGCGGTCCATAACAAAGGGGCTTTTGCCCCAAACCGCCGTAAGACTTTTTGACGTTTACCCGCCGTCATTTTGGACTTTCCTTTCCAAGGTATGTAAAACTTTCCCAAAACTCAATGTCCCCGCCACACGCATGAACGACTGTATGCTTCATTAGTAAGGGCTCCAAATACCTGGAACCCTTGGGTTTTTGCCCGGAGACCTCAAAATCCCAAAAAGGGTTTGCCTCCCTTTCAGCGCCTGGAGCCATCACCAGGGGCCTCCAGCGACTCAGCCAAAAATTACTGCCATTCCCCCCAAAAACAAGATCAGTGATCTTTGGGGTTTCCCACGGATGCTCCACAATCACTTTGATCTACAACCCTTTTCCAATACCCAGTCCAAAAAGGTTGAAAAGGGGATGGGGCAAGGGCGCACCCCTTTCCTCACCCCTGTATTACAGGAAAAAAAAAGGGGTACACCTGCCCCAAACTTCACAAACACTCTCAGCCCAAAAATCAGAAAAAATTTTCAAACCAATCTTGCAGGAATCCCTGAAGTGCAGAAAATCCCAGAGTGACTCCCCCCCCATGCAAGAGTAAAAAAGCCTACTTTAGATCAACTAGGCTCAAGAAACCCCCGTCGAAACTCACGTGGCGTTTCCCCCAGGACACGAAGGCTGGGATACGGTCCGTTGTTTACTTACCAGGCGTTGAACCCCGACTGTGAGGTCTGATGTTTACCAGATGACTGCGAATTTTGTGTCAGGGAATAGGGGGGGCAAGCACCTTGCCCGGTTTCGCTGAGCAGTGTAATACCGCGGTAATTGTTGCAGTCCTGACGGTTTCCCCCTTTTCCCCTTTCAGAAGGGGGACCAGGGCCCCCCTTTTTCCCGTCAGGAGGAATGGTTTCCTGATTGCCACACGGCAGTCAGGACAGCATTTCAAACCGCGGATCATGGCCTCACCCGCAGCTTTGGGGGAGTCCGCCCCGATATTTCAAACAAACCCCTGCCTTTTCCAAACCCCTTTAACTTTTCTACAGCCTCTCGACCCTTCGTCAAAAGAGGGTGCGGGTTTGTCAATGGGGGGGATCGGCATCCAATGCCCGTAAAACCCCGTGGTGTTTAAAACTGCTAAATTGGAGGGGGCCCCCCGGGAAAAACTGCCCAAAATACTCAGCCCAACGAGCCCTCTGCCCATCCCTGTCCCACACGAGGGGGCCCCTTGCTGTTTGAAAAGCACTCGCCCGAGAAGGAGATTTGGGAAAGGGCTTTTTCAGGGGTCGGGGGCGGGTTTGGAGGGGCAATTAAAAACCCCCTTTCAAATGAAACCCCTTTTCCCCGGGGGCATCCCTCAAGGGGGGAGGACCCCTGGGGGCCCCCTTTTTCCTCTCCCCCCCTTTTCCCCCCCTCCCCCCAGGAAAAGGGTTTATAGTTTTCCGGCCCCGGGGCAGAGCCCCCTTTGGTGCCCGCTCCCGGTTCCCAGCCAAAATGCAGAGGCCCGGGGCCTCTGCTAAACACACAAATATTGAGCTTTGGTGAATGAAAATGCAAATATTCCCGGATAAAAAAGCACATGAAAATAAACAGTACGTAATATACTGCTTCTCGGGGGTTTGCAAAAAAAATTCTAAAATGTAAAAAAAAAATTAACAAGCAAAGTTGAATTTCATGATTTAATCTGATTATTCTTTTATAAAATTTTATCAGTATAAAAAAATACAATGAAGTGTCTGCCTGGCCTTCATAAATTATAACGAGAAAAAAAAATAGTCACATAGTCTGTCTCTGAGAACAGAGTTGATCCCGTATTTCCTCGTCCCTTCTCCCTCCCTTCCCGTCAAGCCCTCACCGCCACTCTCAAAACGTCCAGTACCTTTTTTTCAATGCGTGTAAAGCAAAAAAATATGATGTAAATCGCACTGATTACGTATTATTCATGTATTTATAATGTCAAAACGAATATAGCCTATTTTTTAATGTTATGATACGGAACAATAGGAACTACCTTTGTGTGTGTGTGTGGTGGTGTGTGTGTGTGTGTGTGTGTGTGTGTGTGTGTGTGTGTGTGTGTGTGGTGTTGTGTGTGTATATATATATAGTATTTTGAGAGAGAGAAAAAAAAATATGTGTCTGATTGTCGAAAGATTTGGTAGGGGGATGTGGATCGCAAGTCTTTCGAAATAATTCAGAGGGGCCCCAAAGGATAAAAATTTTGAGAACCTCTGGTCTAGTGCACAGTGTCCAGCAGGGGAAAGTAAGAGCCACTGTGGACTGAACGAAGCTAGGGTTATATTGAATCTGTCGCCCTATAAAGCAGAAGACTATCTTCCAACACCACCCTAAGACGTCCACATTGCGGCTGCACCAACGCTATGCATACAACATATCACTGACATACACAAAATTTATACTTTTCCTCCCACAAAGAAAAAATAACAACAGATTTAACTTTATTTCCCTCTATCCTCATTACTATTAGCCACTTCTTTTCTCTCAACTATCCACTCCTGTTTTGGGCCCGGGAGGGATGGATGAGGGAAAGGGGGCCTTTACTGTACATCTCTTATTATCATACTAATTAGTGAGTTTTAAGTAGTGTAAGATGACCAGCCTAGTCAAGACCAAAAAAGTCCTAAAGGTTTGTTGATGTTTGAAAAAAGTTTTGTAGTCCTTTTTTTCCTCTTTTAACATCTTTCTCTTCGTCTTATTTGTCGTTCACTTTTTCTTCCACGTCCACCTCTTCCACCTCGTCTAGCTTCTCCCCCTCGTCCTCTTCCTCTTCCTCGTCTAGTTCTTCCTCCTTCTCAATCAAGGGAGTTTTTTTTTATTTTTTTATTTTTTTTATTTACATCTTTTGCACATATATACATATACGTACATATACATATGCACATACATACACATACACATACATACACATAAAATTTTATACATAAAAATCAGTAATAAATGAGCGGACATCAGCCCGCCGCTGTAGCTGCAGCCACAGTCAGGTCAAGGTGGGCGGGGCGTGAGGTCACTCCTGCCCCTTTAGTGTTCATCGGGGAGTGGGGCGGCACGCGCCACATCCAGCAGGAGGGGCAGGTTGTTCTGAACCTGCCGCAGCACGAGGGCGGCCGCGTCCTCCAGCGGGCCGACGCGCTGTCTATGTCGCGCTGTAGCGGGGCAGGCTTAGGGTGCTACAGGATTTGGCTCTAGTCAGACCTCACCTAGACTATGCGGTACAGTTTTGATCTCCGTATTACAGGATGGATATAGCCTTGTTATAATCAGTGCAGAGAAGGATGACCAATATGATACATGGAATGCGTAACTTTAGTTATGAGAGGAGATTGAAGCTATTAAATTTACACTCACTCAAGAGGCGTAGAGTAAGGGTCGAACTGATAGAAGATTTTAAGTGGAAAAAAGGGATACAATAAAGGAGTATGTGGGAAAAAGTTCTTACGGCTAGTAATCAGGGTAGAACAAGAAGAAACGGATTCAAGCTCGAAAAAGCGTACATTTAAAACAGAAAGGGAAAAAAACTGTTAAAAAATAGGATGGTAAATGATTGGAATGGACTCAGTAGGCAGGTAGTTAGTGCGGAGTCATTAAGGAGCTTTAAAAGGAGGTTAGATCATTTCATGGATGGGGATGAAAGGTGGATGTAGGTAGTGTTAAGTAACAGGAAGCACTTCGTGTAGGTCTCACGGCCTCTTGTAGCTTCCTTATTTTCTTATGTTCTTATGCTCTCTCTCTCTCTCTCTCTCTCTCTCTCTCTCTCTCTCTCTCTCTCTCTCTCTCTCTCTCTCCTCTCTCTCTCTCTCTCTCTCTCTCCTCTCTCCCCCTCTCTCTCTCTCTCTCTCTCTCTCTCTCACACACACACATGGACATTGTTTTTCTTATTCTTTCATCTCTTTTTTCCCCGTCCTGGATATTGCAGTTTTCTTCCATTTTCACGATCCCTTTTATGTTCTTTCCACTCTTCCCCGCTCCCACGCCTTTGTTTTTCCATGCCGTGATCCTGCTATTGATTAACCTTTAAGATTTTCCTTTCACCCTTCATTCTTCAAACCGTCTACCCTTTTTCTTCATCTTTGTCGTCGTCCACCTCATGTTCGTCCTTATCCTCGTTCTCAAACTCCTAATTATCGAAGTAGTTCTCATGATCCTCTTTTCTCCCCTCCTCTTCCTTCTCCTCCTCCTCCTCCTACTTATTCTAACTATTTATTCCTATGTATTCCTCCTCTTCCTCCTCCTCCTTATTTACCCCTTTCCTTTGAAGGAGGCAGAAGGGTGGTGGAGCATGAGTAATCAACCTGCTTCTCAATTCGATCTAATTAATTCGTCTCTCGCGTGACCAGATAGGGAAACTAAGAGAGAGAGAGAGAGAGAGAGAGAGAGAGAGAGAGAGAGAGAGAGAGAGAGAGAGAGAGAGAGAGAGAGAGAGAGAGAGAGAATATTGTATAGTTTTCTTCCCTCAAATGGAAATTTTATACCGGTCATAATATCGTATTTTTTTACTGAGTTGGTCGACGATTTTAACTCGACGATTTTAACTCGAACATTTAAAAAAAAAAAATATTAGTAATTTTTATGTAGAGCAGTGAGTGCTCAGCTGGCGTGTTGTTGCGTTGCTGTTTGTTGCTGGGAAACGTTCAACTTTTTACTGTGAAAAATCGGGTACTATTTTGATACTTGTATATGAGATAGGTAGTGCTGGTTTGGATGAAGTATTTTGTTGTTGTTTTGTTTCCTGTGTTCGTTGATTGTTCAAGTATTTAATCTTTTCGTCTTTACATAGATTTAGCCATCTCTCTCTATGTCTATCTTTGTTGTTGGGTATCAACAATATATCTACTGTTATTGTTGTTAGTATGATCGTAATCATAGCTATGGAACATTTTAGACAATATGGAAATGGATCTGGAAGGAGACAAGGGTGTTACGAGATAAGTTTATTCCCGACTAGTTTTGCTCCTTTTTGGCATCTTCCTTGAATAAGTTACAAAATAAAAAAACTAGTCTGGAATTAACTCACCTAGAAAAGAAGAAACCCAATTTATATAGGAGGATACCAAAAGCGAGGAAGACATATTTTGCAGAAGTTGTGGTGAAAGTCCAATGTAAGTGTTTGACGGCAGCAGTGGGTTGTGTTAGGGCATGTATTGACGAAACTCCGGAGAAAAAGGTTGAAAGACAAACAACTATAAGTAAAAAATCAACGGATGAAAGAGAGTAACTTATATGTGCACAATTTGACTCATATGCACAAGATATGTGTGCTCTTTACGGAAGAAAAAAAGGGAGAATTATAATTGATGGGATATGATGCAGTAGAACACGAAACTACACTGATAGAAATATATCAAAATATTGTAATATCAATTGCTTATGTAAAAAAAAAAAAGATTTTAAGTGGATTTTGGTTTTCATCGGTGATTGAAATCGGGTCACCAAGAACGCCACTCGGAGACGCTAACCACTCTGCTACCGCCTCCCAAATTACTTATGTAAAGAAGACTTCCATACTGATCATAGCAGAGTAAATGGTTATTAGTTCGGTTGCCGAAATATATTTCATGAAAATTTTGTACAAAATTTAAAGTTGCGGTTTCGGATTTTTGGGTCATTGAAGACCACCATGTTCTTCATATCACATGTATGAATAAAGGAAAGGATAAGGATTCCGAAGCATGTCATGTACTGTTATGCAACATCTTTTCAGGTTTCATTATGACAAACTACTTTGAAAAGTTAAGGATCATTGATATGAAAGGTAATGTGACCTAAAAGTAATATTTACATGATCACTCATGAAGAATGGAAATCTTGAGACAGAACGGAACTCTTTGTAACTTCAATGTTGATAATAATAAACAAAAGAGTGTAATTATGTAACACAAAATATAAATTTGTTAGATTGGAAGCTAAAGTGAGGTCCAGGGAATCCATAAAAAGGTTGTAAGAATACTTAATACTTATGCAAATTTGTCAGAAGCCTTCCAAATCTGAGGCAGTATGAAAGGCTTCATCAAAATATTTAAGAGAGGATGACTTGAACTCTTTTGAGAAAGTTAGAAAATGAGTAATGCAATGGGTCGTTTATGATGATCCAAAGACTACTCTACACTGGACGTGCTACTCGTGCCCCGCGCCAACCCGCCCATGACCAGTGGAGGCCAGTTTTGCGATTCCTGACATTTTCGAACATCACCCCTATTTCCCTTCCTGTGGTTTATCAGTATAAATGATATACTGTTATCATCGTAAATGTTTGTTCTATAATATTTTCAAATAAAAAACCAGTAAAATACACTAAAGAAATGCCATTATATGAGAGTGAAGAAATATGCATGTACTTAATATTCACTTAAACTCTTCGCCATTTAATATTTTACGAGAAAACATTTTAGATGAAACATATCAATAGAAGAGGATTTTCATTAGCTTTCCATTGATATATTTCGTTTTCTGATAAATGAACTACCACCATGCATAAATTAGCGTTAACTAAAAATATAACATCATTAATCAGATCGGCAAGTAAAATAGTGTTCCATGAATACAGTAGAGTATGGTTTATCAGTATAAATGATGCATTGTTATCTTCGTAAATGATTGTTCTATAATATTATCAAATAAAAAACTATAAAATACACTAAGGAAATGCCATTATGAGACTGAAGAAATATCAATCAATCATTGGGGGCATACGCCGGGGGGCGCGTCGCCTCGCCCACCCTACGACGCCACTCCCGGGGGTCACCACGCGTGAGTTCCCATGCAGGCTCCTTTCCCATACCAAGCAGCTCTCGACAAGAAACATCAACTTGCCCCAGCCACGAGCCTTGTGGGCGCCCCCTTGGCCTCCTCCACGCCGGATTGTCTCTTACAGATACAACCCGATGGGAAGGATCGGTTTCAGGGTAGCGTGCCACATGCCCATATAGCCGAAGTTGGCGCTGACGGACTATGCAGGTAATAGGCCTCGATTCAGTCTCACGGTGCAATCGCTGATTTGACACGTAATCATCCCAGCGATACCCCATGATTCTGCGAAGACACTTATTACCAAAGGCATTGATTCGTCTCTTCAAGTCACTATTTAGTGTCCATGTCTCACAACCATAGAGTAAGACAGGGATCACAAGCGACTTGAAGATCCGGATCTTTGTCCTCCTGCACAGGTACCGACAATGCCAAATACTCCCGCTGAGCGAGTCCATAACACCGTGAGCTATGCCAATCCGCCGTAAGACTTCTTGACGTGACCCGCCGTCATTATGGACTGCGCTACCAAGGTATGTAAAACTTTCCAAGATCTCAATGTCCTCGCCACACGCATGAACAGACTGTACTGCTTCATCTAGTAAGTCTCCAAATACCTGGACCTTGGTCTTGAGCCAGGAGACCTCAAGTCCCAAAGGCTTTGCCTCCTCGTGCAGCGCCTCGAGAGCCATCACCAGGACCTCCAGCGACTCAGCAAAGATTACTGCATCATCGGCAAAAACAAGATCAGTGATCTTGGTGTTGCCGACGGATGCTCCACAATCACTTTGATCTACAACCTTGTCCAATACCCAGTCCATAAAGCGTTGAAAAGTGATGGGCAAGGACCGCCACTCTGTATTCACAGGAAGAAGCTGGAATACANCCCGGCAATTAAATGGCAAAAACACCAGACTAAAATGGGACACAAGTTTTATAGCACAATGTGTAAATTTTCCTTTCCACAAAAACTTAAAGAATAAAATTTTAAAACATACAGTGAATGCCAGATCATAAGGACTTACGTAAGAGAGAGAGAGAAAAGAGGAGAGAGAGAGAGTAGAGAGAGAGAGAGAGAGAGAGAGAAGAGAGAGAGAGAAGGGGAGAGAGAGAGAGAGAGACGAGAGAGAGAAAAGGGGAGAGAGAGAGAGAGGAGGGGATTATTTATAGTTACGGTTGCATCACATGGTGCAAATTCATAATCGCGAGTGTTCGTCATTTCATACAAAGTTGGGTGAGTAATAATCAATTTGTGATACACAAAAAGTTTATCAACCCCTTTACCTGCCTGCAGAAATCTACAAGCCCGAGTGCTGCGTGAGGAGTGGGAGAGGAGAGAGGAGCTGAGCTGTTGCAAGAGGATCAGCGGAAGATGCTGGACGGGGAAAACTAAAAAACGACAAGAGTTCGAACGCCAACAAGAAGAAAAAGATGCTCAACTGAGGGGTAAAATTTTCTGTCCACCAATGAGCTTATTTAACTACAATCAATCTTTCTTTTAACTCGTATACTCATATTCTGTACATTTTGGTAGTTTCCAAAATTATGCTCACTACCCCATAAGATTCATCACATAATTGCTTGTCCAGACTTTAAATTTAAATTCAGAATTGTTGGTGAGCCGATTACTCATCCTTCGCCTACAATTTATGATAACTATTGGAAGATGACTGGTGACTTGCTGTGTGGAATCAAGGCTCTATAGATAAAAATATTCACTATGGTGGTTATGCATCCTCCTCTACGTTTTTTAATGAGTAAAACGTTAGCAACCCAACAGAAGATACTTTACATGCGGGAATGGGGAAATGCTTTTGTAGCAATGTCATGCACTTGTGAATTTCACCTCTCCTACCACTAGCTAAGAATCCTAGCAGCTTTAACAGGGATGACAAGCTAACTACAGGGAAAAAATAATCAAATTGCTGCGAAAAACTTGCGGAGAATAATACTACGTGCACCACTTTGACGGCAGCAGCCCGTCCGAAACACTGTTTATGTACTCAAATATTGTACTCCAAGTTCTTCAGTAATTTAAAAAGAAACCTGGTAAATACTCACACTATTTCAAAAAAATCACAACCAATTTTGTTATGATTTCAGAGGCAGAGAAAAGGCTGAGAAAGCTTGAAAGTGAGCGGCTACGTCTGGATCATGAACTGCGGCAGCACCCAGAGAGAAAAATAGTCATGTCTGAGAGGGGCAAGGAGCTCCTGGAGGCGAGGATGAAGGTGCGTCATCAGGGATAGCGAGACTATATAGCGACAAATTAATGTGGAATTTTCTTTTCTTTTCTGCATTGGCACTTCTGCAATATTCTTATTACGAGGTTGATGTTTCAACATGCTTTGGATTGTTATGATCCAATTGTTTACTCAGAAACATTTATAAATCATGAAAGTTACCACGTCACTTTTTTTTCAGGTCAAGGAGAGAACCCCGCCAGTCCGCACCTACTCCCTCCGCCCCGTCAGGAAGGAACGGGGACATATTCCAAAACGATCCTCTTCATTCAATACTCAAGCAGCAAGACTTTTTAAATTCCGGCCTAAAAATGAAGAAAGTAATGAAAATGGAAGTGAAAATAGCAACGGACTGTGGAAAGTATCTGAAGAACGCAACAATCGTCATCGAAATCTAGAAATGCTAAAGCAAAACTCAATTTTGTAAATACGTTCACGTTCATAAACTGTTATAAAGACGTTACTTCAGTAAGTTATGATAGTGGATTGATGTTCTCGCTTAAGTGCAATGTTACGTGACATACCGATGGAAAGAAGCATTTTCATGTACGAGTAGCTAACTTTACACTGCAACGCATAATGCGTACTAATACTACGTACTTTGTCGAATACATTCGAGTAGTCAGCTTATTCAACAGCAAACTTTATGCGGTGATAAATTATTTGCGGGTCACTTGAAGGTCGAGTCAACAAGATCCCCTGACGCTTGTGCAATGGTCAACAGTCAACACTGCCGATGCGGTGCTGGCTCACGCGGTAGGCTACTTGCCTTGTGGCTAACCACTGACACTTCCTACTTTTGCCATTTCATTCCTGAATTTCCATTATAATATATATATATATATATATATAATATATATATATATATATATATATATATATATATAATATAATATATATATATATATATATTATATATATATATATATATATTCCTATTTCATAACAGCATATTTATTCACTGTTCTACACTTAAGTTTTCATGTGAAATTATTTCCATAATTTTCGTGGTTTTCCAGTTTCTTTAGTTTGTAAAGTTACAGTTAAAGGAAATTTGAAAAAAAAAATGATGGATGATTTGTAATACGTACTTCATCCCACATTCATAGAAAACAAAGTGTTTTTTTTTTGCATTTTGAAGCTTCTCTTATCTATGAGACACGGCTCCCGACGGTAGCATATATCTCATGCTTTCAAACTTTGCACCTTTGTCTATTGCTCAGGACGAGTTCTTATCAAATTTTTTTCAGTCACAAAGCCTATTGTGATCACAATCTACAAAACACCTAGGTAACTGAGACTTTGAAGTTCCCAATGTCTGGAAAGATATTCATGTTGATGAGACCACACACACAAAAAATATCTTAAAAGTATCATACTTTGAACAATATGACTTTACTGTTATTGATTTGTTTGCATTCCATCTACAACCATTATGATCATTCTCACTGATTCTTTCTCTCTGGTGGCTGTCAAATAGCTTAACTGTTATTCAGGATTACGCATTTCTATGCTGCAGCAAACTGACGCTATATTGTTTTCTAAAGCACCTTTGATATTCATATTCAAAATGTATTTTCTAATTCAAATCATATTTCCTATGGTGGAAAAAAAAATCTAAACTTCCACATTTCCATCCTTCTCATCCACTTCATATAACCATGGAGGTAGAATAAAGAGAAGATGCCCTGCCAGCCCCGCGCTTCACCAGATAGTGAGGTCCGGGTGTCGGGCGCCCACGACTGGCAGAAACTCGCTTCTCACAACGCGCTGTGCGTTATTTCTAGGGAGGTTGGATGGGGTATTACGCACATGTATTATTTTATTACAACTTTTATTTAAGACATAAATTAAATTCATAATGAATTCATATGAATTTAATTCATAAATACATGAATAAGTGAAATATAAGTACAAAAATTATAATACTTAAATGACTATATGTACATAGAGAGAGATAGAGAGAGAGTGTGTGTATGCTACTGGCCACTGGCCAGTGAAGTGAATGAGTTTTGTGTATATTTGGCGACTCCCTAAATCTAACTCTGTCCTGCAACTTGGCAGTTTATCTGTTTCCCAGTATAGTGACACCTCACCTGCAAATATTTATCCAGGAATGGCCCGGAGGGTCATTCCTGAGGTATGATCAGAAACCGCATAGGGGAGAACCCGATTGAAGAGCTATGTGTGTGTGTGTGCGTAGTCTATCCGGTTTGAACTCCTCCGAGATGGCTGAAACACACAGACTTCATATATGCATCAATATACTGTCTATGCCTCTGTGATGGCCGAGAAGTGTGCGAAAAAAAAAAAAAAAAAATCGCCCACCAAGGGAGGAACGGGCATTCTCCGTGTCCAAGGTGGCAAGCATCCCCTTCGAGCGACGCAAGAGTTCAGCACGGAAAGTGTGGACGCCCATTCGCTGCCTCATGGGTGCCATTAAGGTGGCCAAGCTCGACTTCTAGGACAGCGTGAACACCGTCCTTGTGGGTGCCATCAGGGTGCCACCATGGTTGACTCCATCTACAGCTTGAAGCTCAAGCTCATCAGGGAGGTCAAGCTTTGCTGCCCGGAGCTAAAATGGCCTCTTGTATGGAGTGTGGTCAGGGTCGGCAATAATACATTTATCAAAGTATATGTGCTGGAGTCCTTTTTAATGTAAGGCCATTCCTGGGTATGCAGCTTTCCACTTAAGACTTCTGTTTCTGACTTCTGTCTTCTGTACGGAGAAAGCTGCACGTCTACCTAGTTTATATTCCTATCGGAACAATATACACTCATATATAAGATAGGAACCGATGAATTAAATTCCATCATCACCACCACCACATCACTATCAGTACAACTACCACATCAACTTCACCATCACCACCATCACATCACCATCAGTACAACTACCACATCAACTTCACCATCAACACCACCACATTACCATCAGTACAACTACCACATCAACTTCACCATCACCACCATCACATCACCATCAGTACAACTACCACATCAACTTCACCATCAACACCACCACATCCCCATCATACATTGATTGATTTAATGCCTTAAATGTGAATGTGCCAGACATATGAGGTCATATGGCACTATGGCAAAGCATATAAAGGGTCAGGGTTAAAGAATAATAGTGAAACGATAAGGGAAGAGGAAAGAACGGAATGTTACAGTAGGATGGTTAGATCAGATGTAGGATGTGGATTTGTTGGAGGAAGGAGGTTAAATTTTCAAGGGAGAAGGAGGGGGATTCCGGGAGAATGTCCGCAAGACAGGGAGGTCGGGAAAGGGAGGACAAATGAGGGAAGGAACTGGAACGGGCAGGAGTAAGATGGGGCAGGATATTAGGACATGTCGACAGTCAAAGGAACTTGACAGGGTGTGCAGAGGGTTGGGGAGGAGCGTGACATGAGATAGGAGTGTGTGAGGTTGGTATGGCCTATGCGTAAGCGTGCGAGAGCAGTCTCCCAACGTCTATTAGAGTGGTAAGGATTTGACCATGGAGAGATAGAGGGTTTGATCAGGCGAAGTTTATTGGCAGAGAAAGTGGTCCAGGAGGATTGCCAGCGGTTGAATAGGAAAGATTTAAAGGAAGGATAGTAGTCGGAGGCTGGCAAGTTTGAGAAACGGGGGCATTGGGACATAGTGGCCGAGCGCGCCAAAGAATCAACGCGTTCGTTGCCCGAGATACCCACGTGACTCGGTACCCAGCAGAAGCAAATTGTTGTGGCGTATGGATAATCGGAATAACCAGTCTTGAATCTCCCGAACAAGAGGGTGAAGTGAGCGAAGAGATTGTTTATAAGAGAAAGGGAATTGCGGGAATCAGTGAAGATAGTGAAGGAACAGGATGGGTAGAAAAGTATGCGTTTCAAGGCGTAGAGGATGGCGTACAATTCCGTTGTAAGAACAGTGGATTCTGTAGGTAGTTGGTATTGATAGTGAAGAGAGGGGAAGAGGATAGCAAAGTCAGAACCAGAGTGGGATTTAGAACCGTCGGTGTAGACGTGGGTGCTAGAGGAATGAGTGGAAAGGTGTTCAAGAAAGTGAGAGCGGAGGACAATAGGAGGAATGGTAGACTTGGGACAGGTAGTGGGGACAGAAGAACAGATATGGGGGGAAGGTATAAGCCATGGAGGGAAGGAATGAACGTAGAAAGCAGTGTTGTAGGTCTCGAGACTGGCCCTCGAGACCAGTTTTATGTGGTCTTGGTCTTGTTCTTGGTCTCGTTTGATGTGGTCTTGGTCTTGATCTTGGTCTCGAAGCTTCTGGTCTCGGAGTTTGACTCGAGACCAGGTCGAGACCAGGATTAAAAAGTGCATCGAGGCGTGGGGAAGGTCGGAATTTATTATCATACACGGAGAAAAATCATGGCTGTTTCGATTCACGGCGCGCCATACAGCGTTTACTGTCTATAGATACTGCCTGACTAGCTCTACGGTTATGATGCATGAGCTGAGCCCTGCGAGCGCTGATTGAGTGCGTGCGAGTCGACAGAACATGCATGACGTGGTCATTCTCGCAGTGATAATCTCAGTTTGCACGCACGCATGTTTGCAACTCTGTTCACCTCCGTGTACTTCATATATGTGTAGGCCTATGCAATCCCCGCACCCTTCGTACACTTACACCACAGGTTTAGCTAGCTCGCTTGGAAAACGTAACCACAAAAATTGCTATTTTCCTATGTTTGTTCTTCATGCCAACGAAGCAATGAAAAGCGAGTTAACGACCGAGTAAACTGTAAAATGTAAGAACATTTGCAAAATGTAACTAGTAGTAAACTGTATTTGTTTGAATATACTTTGCCTATTTGCCTTCTTTCTTTTTCTTTTTACAGCAGCTAACCCATCACATGTATAGGGTATTCACTGCATGGACAAAGGTTGAGCCATAGACCACTGTATACCTGGACTGCGCACGGAATATCGGCCCTGTCGCACAAGGGGATGAAGTCGGAGGGCCGCTCAGATTCATATATACATATACGGATCATATAGACTGGTTTATCAGTATATATGATATACTGTAATCTTCGTAAATGTTTGTTCTATAATATTATCAAATAAAAAACAGTGAAACACGCTAAAGAAATGCCATTACGAGACTCTGAAGAAATATGCATGAACTTAATATTCACTTCAACTCTTCGCCATTTAAAACTTTGCGAGTCAACTTTTATCATGAAGGGTATCAATAGAAGCGCTATTTTATTAGCTTTCCATTGCTATATTTCGTTATCTGATAAATGAATTAGAACCATGCATAAATTAGCGTTAAGTAAATAAATAAAATCATCAATCGGGTAATTTTCCCGATTGATGATGTTATTTATTTATTCAACGCTAATTTATACGCGGTACTAATTCATTTATCAGAAAACGAAATATATAAGTAAATAAATAACATCATCAATCGGGAAAATTACCCGATTGATGATTTTATTTATTTATTTAACGCTAATTTATGCATGGTTCTAATTAATTTATCAGATAACGAAATATAGCAATGGAAAGCTAATAAAATTGCGCTTCTATTGATACTCTTCATTATAAAAGTTGACTCGCAAAGTTTTAAATGGCGAAGAGTTATGTGAATATTAAGTTCATGCATATTTCTTCATAGTCTCGTAATGGCATTTCTTTAGCGTGTTTTACTGTTTTTTATTTGATAATATTATAGAACAAACATTTACGAAGATTACAGTATATCATATATACTGATAAACCAGTCTATATGACAGTCCATAGACCACTATATCTCTTTGTCGGGCGCCCCGCGGGCCCCTATGCAGCCCCGCAATTCAAAACATTGTCGCGTGAACAGTTTCTGAGGGGCCTACTCGCGAGGTTTTTACATCAAGAATTTTGAATAAACTTGGTCCATCTTGAATTTATTCTGTCCTCGCGCGCGCTTTGGAGCATGTTTTCGGACTTGACATGGTCCATATTCAAGGTTGCTCCAGAGGTGTTTTCGATATTCAAGTGCACCTTGAATAAAATGGCGTTTTCCTCCGCATCTTTACAAGTCTCCCACTACGGACATTATCTCCCTCTAAATGCAAGTACCGTGTAAGATTAGGACATTAAACAAATAGAAGGAAGTGTGATAGGTGTGGCAGGAGAAGCACATATGTAGATACCCGGGTAAACATTAGTGAAACATGAAATATCGGTACGCTATTAATCTGTGGCTTTGAGGTCCTGTTCGATATTTTAATTGTTCCATTTGTGACTTGTTATGGAAGATGAGATGCTTAAATAAGTTGAATGAAGTGAGTTATGTGTCATAGATGAAGTACACTTAGGAAATACTGGCGTGAATATCACAAAGACACGAAATTAGAGCTCCATGTTATTGTGTGTTTTGGAAGGCTCTCAGGCGACAATGAAATTGTATGAAAGTGATCTTTTATGGGTGATGACGGCTTTAAATAAGGTGAATGAAGTGAGTTAGGTTCGTAAGGAGAAACAGACATTGTGAACACGATAACTGGAACTGTTCCCACCGTAGGCAAGTGTTCCAATTTTTGGTAATTTGGTACTTTCAACCAATAAAGTAAGAGGTTGAAAGTACTCTTTTCCTATGTATTTTGATGCGTTAAGAATGATGATCGCACTCAAAGTCGTTGAAAATGCATCATATTGCAGTTATCTCGCCTTTTTCTCTGCTTTAGGTTCGACTTCTCGACCAACGCCCAGGTTAGGTTAGTGAACTAGCGGGGGGGGGGGGTCCGGGCGCCCGCTCCCCCCAGTTGTGTTAGGTTAAATAACCAATGTCCATGTACTGTATTAAACTGGTTTAATTGTTGAGATTTTTCGAGGAATAGGTAAGTAATTCCCGTAGACTTTATCACTCATTTTATTTTTATATATTTCCGGGCTTATGTTATTCAGTAGAGTGTTTACCGGATACATCTTACGTCATCCACATAATATACTATCAGTACAAAACTACTATAGTCTATTCACTTAAAGTAGTCGTCCAGACCCATTTTTTTTTTGCCTAATTATGTTGACTGTACATTCAAAACACCTAATCCACCAAAAATAATTGATTTCCAGGCCTTATTTCCGTAAAAACACGACTTTTGTAAAAAGCGCGCGAAAAAAAAAATCTTCCCTCCAACAGGGTTACGACTGTTATTGATGACGTCAGAACAGGGACGCCCGCAGACACTCTGTCTGACACCTGTCGGCAAATGTTATGATGACCGATTGTACTTCGGTGTCAGACAGTGAATCTGTCGCTGTGACCGACACTCTTCCCACACACACGCCTGCACACACGCCTGCGCACCAACACCCTTCCTGCACACACACACACATACACACACAACACACACGTGTGTGGAGGGCGTGTGTGCAGGCGTGTGTGTGGGAAGTAGGCGTGTGTGTAAGAAGGGTGTCGGTGTGCAGACGTGTGTGCAGGCGTGTGTGTGGGAAGGGTGTCGGTGTGCAGGCGTGTGTGTGGGAAGGAAGCGTGTGTGTGGGAAGGAGGCGTGTGTGTGGGAAGGAGGCGTGTGTGCAGGCGTGTGTGTGTGCAGGCGTCTGTGTGGGAAGGGTGTCGGTGTGCAGGCGTGTGTGTGGGAAGGAAGCGTGTCTGCAGGCGTGTGTGTGGGAAGGAGGCGTGTGTGCAGGCGTGTGTGTGGGAAGGAGGCGTGTATGCAAGCGTGTGTGTGGGAAGGAGGCGTGTGTGCAGGCGTGGGTAAAACTTTGGAAGAAGTCCTTCACCCCTATCTTTTTTTTCTTCCCCCTATAGCCAACAAGCCTGGGGAACTGGCGGGAATACGGGGTTTTTGGGTGGGGGAAGCAAATATAAGTGATTTATGGCTCCCAAAAAAATCATCAAAGTCACTATATGTAAAAATCTAACCTAACCTAACCTTAACCACAAAGTATACCTAACCTAACCTAACCTAACCTAACCTTAACCTAACCTAACCTAACCTAACCTTAACCACAAAGTATACCTAACCTAACCTAACCTTAACCACAAAGTATACCTAACCTAACCTAACTGGACTTAGAATTTTTTGAGGCACCTCATATTTCATAGCGGTCGTGTGGGTTAACCAAGGCTGAGCGCACGCTGGAACCTTTACAGATGCGAAGTATAATAAGCATACAATACAGTGCGGTAGTTCATTTCAGTCAAAGCCGGAAGGATGAGTTCCAAAGTATTTCCCAGGCGTGTGTGTGGGAAGGGTGTCGGTGTGCAGGCGTGTGTGTAGGAAGGAAGCGTGTGTGCAGGCGTGTGTGGGGGAAGGAGGCGTGTGTGGGAAGGGTGTCGGTGTGCAGGCGTGAGTGTGGGAAGGGTGTCGGTGTGAAGGCGTGTGTGTGGGACGGAGGCGTGAGTGTGGGAAGGGTGTCGGTGTGCAGGCGTGTGTGTGGGAAGGGTGTCGGTGTGCAGGCGTGTGTGTGGGAAGGAAGCATGCTGCACCCATAAAGGATGCATGCATGTGGCATATAGCAAAAAAAATCTATCAGAAACACCCAAATATCTTCAAGTACTATTATATTTATCTCTGTGTTTACGTGCCTCTGATCAGCGCGGGAAGATGAGCCTCCCTGATGGTACGTCACGGAGCCTGAGCCTGAGCGTCTGCAAATCTTGAGTGCGTTTTGAGAACTCGGGGAATTTGCAGATTTTGATTGCGGATTATTTAAAAACGGCTGACTGGATACAAAAAGTGACGACGTATTGTTGATATACTCGTCAATGGCTATGATTTGACTGCATTAAATCAGGAATGATGAAATGGTCTGGACGACTACTTTAAGCTGGATTCCTGGGAGCGACTCGATGCCTAGGCGAGTATGTAACGACGTCGCTGATTGGCTGATAGCCTCGGGCAGGGTGGCGATGGTGGTGGTACTTGCCTCGCCGCAACCCAAAACCCTTGCGTTGCCTCAGAAAAATATTCATATTTCTTGGCTTTACTCATCTCTTACACAAGATAGGCCTATTTTGTTTGCATCAGTAAATCAGGCAGTGATTGTTCAACAACAACACGCCATTCATAACTCAATAGGGTAAAAAATAAAGTCATGACTGACTATCACAAGAGTAGGCGGACTTTTAGGTTTTCAGTGCATTGAAATGTTGTACTCCTACCCGATATAACCAAGCTACCAGATAATAGTTATGAAAGCTGAGTTTACCATCGTGTTCATATACATTGCTGCATATCATGAGTATAAAAAAAATACAGTAAGACTACACTAATATTAAGATAATTAAAGGAAAGTAAAAGAGTGTATAAACATTATTTCTTGCTTATTTTGCTTCAACTCGCTCTAACTCCATAAGTTTTGGTCACATTCAATTTTCAAGAACTGTTTCAAAATCCTTATACTTTTCCGCTTCTTGTGGTATGTAGCATGTACCAATAAGGAAAAGAGTAGGTGGTCAAAATGGCTAAGAAAGTTAAAACTACTACTGCAAACTGGCACAGTGACGGGTGAGCATTGCTCCCTATATAGGAGAGACTGTTTTCGGGAGAGCTATCAGAGGCTCCACCCGTCACGGCACCAGTTTGAAACAGTTTAACTTTCTTAGCCATTTTGACCACCTACTATTTTCCTTATTGGTACGTGCTAAATACCACAGGAAGCGGAAAAGTATAAGGATTTTGAAAAAGTTCTTGAAAATTGAATGTGACCAAAACATATGGAGTTAGAGCGAGTTGAAGCAAAATAAGCAAGAAATAATGTTTATACACTCTTTTACTTTCCTTTAATTATCTTAATATTAGTGTAGTCTTAGTGTAATTTTTTTATGCTCATGATATGCAGCAATGTATTATGAACACGATGGTAGGCTCAGCTTTCATAACTATTATCTGGTAGCTTGGTTATATCGGGTAGGAGTACAACATTTCAATGCACTGAAAACCTAAAAGTCCGCCTACTCTTGTGATAGTCAGTCATGACTTTATTTTTTACCCTATTGAGTTATGAATGGCGTGTTGTTGTTGAACAATCACTGCCTGATTTACTGATGCAAACAAAATAGGCCTATCTTGTGTAAGAGATGAGTAAAGCCAAGAAATATGAATATTTTTCTGAGGCAACGCAAGGGTTTTGGGTTGCGGCGAGGCAAGTACCACCACCATCGCCACCCAGCCCGAGGCTATCAGCCAATCAGCGACGTCCTTACAAACTCGGCTAGGCAGCGAGCAGCGAGCAGCCCAGGAATCCAGGCTTAAGTGAATAGACTATAGTACGTCAGACATTTGATACCACCACCACCACCGCATCATTATAGCGGCCAAACTTGTATGATGAACTATACGTTTTGATTCAAGAAGTCGACCGATATATATATATAATATATAGGTTTGCCCTGATATGAATTTATTACAAGTACTATAGGTATTGTATGTTAAATATGATATATATGGAGTCAATGAAGCAATAAACACATCACATTTCAAACAGGCAAGCATGAAATGGCTCTATAATACACAATAAACATAAAGTATAGTGATACAACTTGTAATTTATTGTTTGTTGACGTCTAGGCCGCTTCAAATTCACTCCCTTAGGGAGTTTAAGGGTGCTCCCGACACCCTTAGCCTCGCGGTCCCGTAGCAAGTGAAAAAATGGTTTGAGCATCTCCCTTAGAGGCGCTACGAGGTAAAAGTCCCTTAGGGGAGTACTTACGGGCCCGTAACTCTTTCGAGCATCTCTACCCTGCTCGCTATAGTCTATTCACTTAAGCTGGATTCTTGGGAGCTGCTCGCTGCCTAGACGAGTTTGTAAGAACGTCGCTGATTGGCTGATAGACTCGGGCTGGTGGCGATCAAGGAAGCTAGAGTACAAGGAAAATCCGACTCCACAGTAAGTTGAAACCCGTACGGTGCTGCCATCTATGTCGAACACAGGGTGTCTCTCTAGCTTCCTTGGTGGCGATGGTGGTGGTACTTGCCTCGCCGCAACCCAAAACCCTTGCCTTGCCTTAGAAAAATATTCATATTTCTTGGCTTTACTCATCTCTTACACAAGATAGGCCTATTTTGTTTGCATCAGTGAATCAAGCAGTGATTGTTCAACAACAACACGCCATTCATAACTCAATAGGGTAAAAAATAAAGTCATGACTGACTATCACAAGAGTAGGCGACTTTTAGGTTTTCAGTGCATTGAAATGTTGTACTCCTACCCGATATTACCAAACTACCAGATGATATTTATGAAAGCTGAGCCTACCATCGTGTTCATAATATATTGCTGCATATCATGAGCATAAAAAAATTACACTAAGACTAAACTAATATTAATATAATTGAAGGAAAGTAAAAGAGTGTATAAACATTTTTTCTTGCTTAGTTTGCTTCAACTCGCTGTAACTCCATACATTTTGGTCGCATTTAATTTTCAAGAACTGTTTCAAAATCCTTATACTTTTCCGTTTCCTGTGGTATGTAGCTCGTACCAATAAGGAAAATAGTAGTGTCAAAATGGCTAAGAAAGTAAACTATAACTGCAAACGGGCACAGTAAAGGGTGAGCATGCTCCTATACGGGAGAGACTTTTTCTGGGGAAAAGCTATTCAGGGGCTCCACCCTCACGGCACCAGTTTGAAACATTTTAACTTTCTTAGCCATTTTGACCACCTACTCTTTTCTTATTGTACGTGCTTACATACCCCCAGAAGCGGAAAATATAAGGTTTGAAACATTTCTTGAAATTGAATGGACCAAAACTTATGGAGTTACAGCGAGTTGAAGCAAAATAGCAAAAAAAATTTTTATACCTCTTTTACTTTCCTTAAATTTCCCACTGGACAACAACTGTTTGCTACGGGAGATGTGGTAAGCGATTTAGACTAATTGGGGTACGCTGATTTCAAAATCTAACCGTTTTGCTGTATCACGTCAGGATTTTGATTACAGAATTACTCCCATTGCCTAGAAGTCAGGATTCAATGAAATTTAAAAAATTCATTTATTCATTTTATTTCATCATGATTGCTTCAATTCTGTCTTTAACATGCCTATTTCGTAAGAGGTGTGGGCTGCAGACTGCACTCTGAAGGTCGCTGTCTGTCTGATTTGTATACGTATTGTTGCGGGGTATGTGGTTGGTTGCGCGTGTCTAGTTTGTGGCCTGTGAGCGTTGGCTGCGCGAGAACAAAGTCACGCGTTCTTGAGAAACGACTTTCTTTAACACAAACTAGACCACGCGCAACCCAAACCACTTTCACGCCGCAATCAATACGTATAAAAATCTAGCTACAGACAGCGCCCTTTTAGAGTGCAGTCTGCAGCCTACCACCTCTTACTTAACTACGATATAAAGTACTTAAAAACTACTAATTTTTTGTTTCTTTCTTTCTTTCAGTTAAACATGAGTAGACGTTCCTGTACCAATCATCCAACAACTTCTGTTATGTCTTGGTGGGTATACCAAAAAAGATCAACAGCGAAGTGTATCTACGGCAGTGAAAATGAAGGCCGCCTACTTTCACTACTTCGGGTGTAAGGTGGGGACCAAGGAAAGAGCGGGGCACCACACATCTGCTGAAACAAGCTGCCACTCACCCTTGACTCAGTGGTGGGGGGCAAGCGCGCGAGCATTCCATTTGCGGTGCCCATGATATGGCGTGAGCCGCAGAATCATCATGATGATTGTTATTTCTGCTGCACAAGCATCGCCGGCTTCAACAGGAAGAATAAAGGCCACATCAAGTACGCGACTGCGTCTCTGCTCGTAACCTGTGCCTAAATGATGACGAGAACCCCGTTTCCAACAGTCTAGCTGATCAGACATAACTGTAAGCAGTGGCGAAGGGGATGGTGTAAACCCTTTTTGAACCGACACTAAAGAACAAGAACCACACCTTCTGAACCAGGGAGAGTTAAATGATCTTGTAAGAGATCTCTCGCTGTCAAAGGCGAAGGCAGAGCTGCTTGGATCAAGGCTGCAGCAGTGGAATCTACTTGAACTAACCCCAAAAGATATCCTTGTTCAGAGCACGTCACAGCGACATGGCTCAGTTTTTTGGGGATGGAAGACACGATGACATTCTGCAGTGACATCAACGGTCTGTTGAAAGAATTTGGGGTTTGTGATCACGATCTGCAGACTGGCGCCTCTTCATCGACTCGGGGAAAGAACAGCTTGAAGGCTGTTTTGCTCCAAAATGGCAACAAGAAACCATCAGTCCCACTGGCTCACGCTTTCGGCATGAAAGAGACCTATGAGACCTATGGGGCAGCTGCTTGTTTCCATCAAGTACAATGACTTCACTGGCACATCTGCGGAGACTTGAAAGTGGTGGCGCTGTTGTTAGGGCTGCAGTCAGGCTACACGAATAAATGTGCTTCCTTTGTCTCTGGGATAGCAGAGACGACAAGAATCACTGGACGAAGAATGATTTGGGGAAAAAGCGGACGAGCATGTACCTGGTCGATACAACGTGAAGCATGTCGCCCTTGTCGACCCAGCCAAGATTTTCCTTCCACCACTCCACATAAAGCTCGGCTTGATGAAGAATTTTGTACGGGCAATGGATCTGAATGGGCGTGGGTTTTATACCCGAAGAGAAGTTTGGCAACACCTTGTCGGAGGCTAAGACAAGGCTGGTGTCTTTGTTGGACCGCAAATCGAGAGAATGGGAAGGGGCGAAACTTTTCCGACAACTCTAAACCCCAAGAGCTGGCAGCGTGGAGGAGCTTCAAAGCTGTGACGGACAACTTCTTGGGGAAAAGAGCGCGCGGACAATAGAAGAAAAGTGCAGCCCGCTGCTGGAGTCCTTCAGGAAACTTGGCTCCAGGATGTCCCTGAAGATCCATTTCCTACACCAGCCCCCTGAACTTCTTCCCTGACAACTTGGGAGCTGTCTCGGACGAGCACGGCGAGCGATTCCACCAAAGAATTTCACTCATGGAGACGCGTTACCAAGGGCGGCACAAACCCCAACATGATGGGCGACTTCTGCTGGTTCCTGCATCGTGAAACTGACACAGAGCAGCACAAACGCAAAGCCAAATGCCTAAAGCATTTTTAATTACATTCTAGTAGAGTTTTTCTGTAATTTCTATAATTTTGAAGCATTCATGATGAAATAAATGAATAAATTAATTTTTGTAAATTTCATTGAAATCCTGACTTCTAGGCAATGGGAGTATTTCTGTAACTCAAAATCCTGACGTGATACAGCAAAACGGTTATGATTTTTTAAATCAGCGTACCCAAATTAGTCTAAATCACTTTACACATCTCTAGTAATAATTTTTTTTTGAAAAATTTTTTTGTCCATGGTTTTCTTTTAAAATTAGTGTAGTCTTAGTGTAATTTTTTATGCTCATGATATGCAGCAATGTATTATGAACACGATGGTAGGCTCAGCTTTCATAACTATTATCTGGTAGCTTGGTTATATCGGGTAGGAGTACAAAAATTTTAATGCCTGAAACCTAAAAGTCCGCCTACTCTTGTGATAGTCAGGGCATGACTTATTTTTTACCCTATTGAGTTTATGAATGGCGTGTTGTTGTTGAACAATACTGCCTGATTCACTGATGCAAAAAAATAGGCCTATCTTGTTTTAAGAGGTGAGTAAAATCAAGAAATAGAATATTTTTTGAGGCAACGCAAGGTTTGGGTTGAGGCAAGGCAAGTACCACCACCATCGCCACCCAGCCCGAGTCTATCAGCCAATCAGCGACGTCCTTACAAACTCGGCTAGGCAGCGAGCAGCTCCCAGCCCAGGAATCCAGCTTAAGTGAATAGACTATAGTACACACGCACGTATACACACAAGCAAGGATATCATAAAGTTATACTATCCTTGTACACAAGTGTCACGTGTGTCACAGTGAGGTGTTAGCCCCCCGTGTGTCTTGTCTGACCTAAAGAGCGACGCGCAGTCTCGTCCACTATAACAGAGTACCGCCAGGGCCACGGATACGGCATACGTACGTCGCGGGCCAGCAGTGGTCTATAGATACTAATTTCGGGCACGCTAGACTCGAACCTATGATCAGCGCATCAAGGTATACCCTGGTACGTCTCTGTAGTAATCAGTGGGAAAAGGCTAAATGTGGCACTATGTATTATCGTAACATTCTGGCGATAGTGAGCTAAAATCGGCCCTATTTCGGAAATCAGCCAATCTTAGCTCAACACCGGCAAACATAGTTTTTTAGGTTTAGGTTAAGTTATATTTAGGTTTGGTTTAGGTTAGGTAAGGTTTATGATAGGTTTGTGTTAAGTTTTGTAGAGTTATTTAGGTTAAATAAGCGTCCGCTGGACGATTTCCGAAAGAGGCCGATTTTAGCATAACAGCGGCATTTGAAGTCTCTTTAAATTTATTTATCGGGCTCCCTGACAGCTGAGAGCATGATGATTGGCTAGATAAAGCCGCGTCATGAAGGGTGGCTGCTCTGTGATTGGTTTAGCAGAATTTTCCCACACATATCCCTAGAATATCCCTATATTCCCCACCCAGAGGCCACCGATAACCGTACGGGAGTGACGGCTCGATACGAGCATCTCCCTCAGCCCACCCTCGTAAGGTTATTGTAGCCATACACTCGTAAGTTGTCCCTTACGAGGGATTTTCGAGCATCCCTGCCCTGGCAGGGTGGCGGCTAAGACTCGTTGTAAGACGTAAACATGGAGTGCTCCACCCACTCCCGAGAACTTTTCGTGACAGGATAGATATACTGGACGAACTTGTTGATACATAAACTCAAAGCGATACCGCTTGGACCGAGAAGGATATATATGTGACAGACTAGTGGGAGATGTAATATAAAGCAACACTGAAAAAATACGGCGATCAGTGCATGACAAGTCACGAGTGTGTTATTATTCACTCTTTGAGGTAGTCATGTTCCTCCTGCCTTGATATCATGTATCGTGATACAGATTGAAGTGCATCTCCACCAAACTGTTGATGAAGAATGGTATCATGTTGAGAATAAAAGCGATTTAGAGTAGGCTCACTATAAATAAAAATTTAAAAAATTGAATAAGTCGTGATTTATTAAGCCATGGAACAATATCCATATAACTCTATTTCTCTTCCCACTGCCGTAGTCTTGATAATTTTCTTATTTGTTCTTGATATCATCTGTTAATATACCAAACCCCACCTCTAACCTAACTTAACAGTTTTTGGTTGAAAGAACTAGATTCTAGGTAGTATATGTATCAGCATTATTATTCAATTGCGCCATGGGAAATTGGGTTTAAAAGACTCAGAATGAAGAAATCTACACTATGAAACAGGTTAGAATTGTTAGGCTCGAGGATGACCTAAACCAAACGGTAAATATTCCGCAGGAGTTGGCGGTGCCAACCACCCGGACAATCGCGCACCATCAAATTAGTTTTTTTTAACCTAAATAACTCAACATAACCTAATCCAAATCTACCCTAAGCTTAACATAACCTAAACCAAACTTTAACATAACCTAAATCTAACCTAACCTAAACTAAACGTAACCTAACTCAGCAATTTGGTAATAATGGACGATGACTTCGCGGTCGTTTTCAGAGACACCGACTATTTTTCCTGGGGCCAGATCCAGCAAACACATACGCCGGTGTATGTCAGTGTAAGTCTGAGATACTCCTCTTTCGAAAACTTTCTTGGATCAGGAGCTACATCTGGCCAAATCGATGACGTCACAACGCCAGACTTACCCCCCGGTGCAAGTCTGCGCCAACCCTCCCTGGCTGGATCCAGCAAGCGTACTTACTCATTTCCGTGACGTCACAGGCCAATATTATGGCGTAGATTTACAAACCACTCGATGAGGAGGTGTAGGAGAAGGTGTATCTCATATATATAAATAAAATGTCATTTATTATGCCTAATAGACGTTACCCCGAGTAAGATTGAATATAAGCCTATTGGTAGTCGGCAGCGGCGTGTGTTTACAAATGTTTAGGAGATACAAGCCTTGTGGAGGCCGCCTCAGTCGTGTAGGTACTGCCTTCGGTGTTTTTGTTGTATTAGTTCGTTATTGGGCAGCACCAGTTTTTTAGACCACTAGCGGAGTCCTGTGAGCAGAATTGTTGTGGGACGGGCGACCTGGCATCCCGCGGCTAGATTAATGTTGTTTCACTATATCGTAATTTGGACGTTTTTGAGAATGAAACTTTTGTTCTGATGCCTTCCCCTCAGTGACCTTGCCACTATGGTTAGTCACTCAGGACGCTTGACCCTCATTGCCCTGAATGGTAGTTAGGTCACGTTTGCTAGCCTATAATGTACAGTCCTCGAACGGAAGGAATGCTCGCCACCGTCGGAGAATGTTCCATTTTTGGAAATACTTTGGAACTCACCCTTCCGCTTTGACTGAATGAACTACGCACTGTATTGTATGCTTATTGTGCTTCACATCTGTACAGGTTCCAGCGTGCGCTCAGCCTTGGTTAACCACCAACGGCCGCTATGAAATAGAGGTGCCTCACAAAATTCTAAGTCCAGTTAGGTTAGGTTTAGGTATACTTTGTGGTTAAGGTAGTTAGTTAGGTATACTTTGTGGTTAATGTTAGGTTAGGTTAGTATACTTTGTGGTTAAGGTTAGTAGGTTAGGTTAGGTATACTTTGTGGTTAAGTTAGGTTAGGTTAGGTATACTTTGTGGTTAAGGTTAGAAATACTTTGTGGTTAAGGTTAGGTTAGGTTACTTTTGTGGTTAAGGTTAGGTTTTGGTTTCGGGTTAGGTATACTTTGGGTTAAGGTTCGGTTAGGTATACTTTGTGGTTTAAGGTTAGGTTAGGTTCGTTGGTATACTTTGTGGTTAAAGGGTTAGAAATACTTTGTGGTTAAGGGTTAGGTTAGGGATACTTTGTGGTTAAGGTAGGTTAGGTTCGGTTTGGTATACTTGTGGTTAAGGTTAGGGTTTGGTTAGGTATACTTTGTGGTTAAGGTTAGGTTTTGGTTAGGAATACTTTGTGGTTAAGGTTAGGTTAGGTATACTTTGTGGTTAAGGTTAGGTTAGGTTAGGTATCTTTGTGGTTAAGGTTAGGTATACTTTGGGTTAAGGTTAGGTTAGGTTAGGTTAGGTATACTTTGTGGTTAAGGTTAGGGAAAAACTTTGTGGTTAAGGTTAGGTTAGGTATACTTTGTGGTTAAGTTAGGTTTTGGTTTTGGTTAGGTATCTTTGTGGTTAAGGTTTGGTTGGTTAGGTATACTTTTGTGGTTAAAGGGTTTGGTTAGGTATACTTTGTGGTTAAGGTTAGGTTAGGTTAATTTTTACATAAGTGACTTTGATGATTTTTGGGGGAGCCATTAATCACTTATATTTGCTTCCCCCACCCAAAAACCCGTATTCCCGCCCGTTCCCCAGGGTTGTTGGCTATAGGGGAAGAAAAAAAAAAATAGGGTGAAGGACTTCTTTCAAAGTTTTACCTCCATTTTTTTTACGGGCGGCGAGAGTTCCTATTAAGCGACAGTTACAAGTTTATTTATTTAAAAATAACAGTACCCAATCATATATTTAAACAGCTTTTACCCGTGTTTGTGAAAATTCAGGGACCGAATATCGGGGGTTAGTTTAGTGATTGGGGGAGTCTGGGGTTTTGACTGTTACGTAACCCAAAGTCCATGTATCGTATTGAAGTGTAGTTTTAAATTATTTTGGGACAAGCGAAAAACTTGTCCAATAACGAAATACCTTTTATTCTTTCATTTGCACCTATTACAAGTGGAACTCGCCGAAAACTTTTATGTCGGCAAGACTTCTCGGTTGGTGTTTCAGTTATAATGGACGATAACTGCGCGGTCACTACCGCCATTACCACATGCGTTTTCTATATTATTTTTTTGTTTAGTATACTGTACAGTATTAATGCACTTCCGCGTAACCTTTAAAACTTATGGTATTATTCTAGTGTTTGCCCATACTCCCCCCTCTCCCCCAAAACAAGCTTGGGGACCTGGGGGAAGCAGGATATATGGCTGGGGTACAAAAAATGCGTCGCAACCACATACTTTTGATTATGGAAATTAAAAAAATTCTCTAGATTTAGGGAAAATTCATTGGATTTCTTCTGAGTCCAGAGACGTGTGAACCTGACGATCCTCACAGAATGATGACTGAAGTGTTGAGAAACCCCCCCAACCCCCCGCTAGGAGGTTAGGTTAGGTTAGATTTGGTTAGGTTAGGTTAGGTTAGGTTAGATTTGGTTAGGTTAGGTTTGGTTAGGTTAGGTTAGTTATCGGTGGGTCAAGCCCCCCGCTAGGTTAGGTTTAATTTTGGTTAGGCAAATTTCTCTAGATATAAGGAAATTACCCTAGATCTAAGGGGAATTTTAACCTCCTAAACAACTCTTAAATTACGTGTTTCCGACGCATATTTGTTCCCCACCCGAAAACCCGCATTCCCACAGGTGCCCAAACTTGTTTGGGGGAGTGGAGAGTATGGGCAAACACTAGAATTTTTTCCAAACTTATATACATATTGTAGAAATGATATAGTTGTCTTAGACTAAATCTCATACAGACACAACTCCCCTTCCAAGGCCCCCCAACCATATAGGAGGTTTGGTTTAGGGTATTATTGATTAGGGTAGGTTATATTTGGTTAGGTTAGGTTAGATCTGGTTAGATTTGGTTAGATTTAGGTTAGGTTAGGTAGTTTATCGGTGGGTCCAAACCCCCCGCTAGGCTAGGTTAATTTTTTGGGTTTGGGGAAATTTTTTCTAGATATAAGGAAATTACTTTAGATCTAGGGGGTTTGTCTCCTCTACACAATTCTTAAAATTTCGTGTCTCCGACGCATTATTTGCTCCCCACCCGAAAACCCCGCATTCCCACAGGTGCCCAAACTTGCTTGGGGGTTAGTGGGAGAGTATGGGCAAACATTAGACATTTACCGAAAAACTTGTCAGTGTCTCAAAATGACCGCGCAGTCCTCGTCCATTTTTACCAAAAGCACTCATTTTAGGCAAGGAAAATCTGTTTAGTGTTTCAACATGACTGCGCAGTCCTCGTTCATTTTTATCAAAAGCACTAATTTTACCCAAGAAAAACTATCATGTCCCCGAAATGACCGTGCAGTCCTCGTCCCTTTTTACCAAAAGCACTAATTTTAGGCAAGGAAAAAACTATCGTTGTTTTCAGAAAATGACCGCGCAGTCCCTCTTCATTTTTACCGGTATCTTTCCCTTAATATCCACTAACCTAACCATTACCTTCGGCGAGAGTTCCCGGATTGTGTCAGGACGAGAAATTTTGGTAGACGAGAGTACCAGTACCGTTCTCATTATCCCTGAATGATACATTAGGTCACTCAGAATGTCTGCCTCTTAACGGGCCCTTGAAATTTTATGATTATATGGTCAACCATGATGTTTTGCCCCTTTTTTGTCCCTGAATTATTAGGTTAATCAGGATGGCTGGCCATTATTGGCCCTAGAATATTTATTAAAAGTCAATCAGGATGTCTGCGCCTTAAATTATTGCCTCCAATTGTTTATTTCTGGTCAATCTGTACTGTCAATGGTACTCCTTAGTGGGGTACCGTTGATTCGGGCCGCCTATAGTTTGCATGCATACCCAGCAGACAGGGCAGTTTAACGGTCGTTTTCAGAGACACCCAATTTTTTTTTTCTTGGCCTACAATAGGGGGTTGTTCTAATGGAGATAGTTTTATTTTGCGCAAAAACCCCTAAAAAAAAAAAAAAGGTATACTTTGTGGTTAAGGTTAGGTTAGGTTTCATTAAAAACCTATAAGGTTTTTAGGTTAGGTTTCATTAAAACCCTTTTAAAGGGTTAGGTTAGGTTTCATTAAAACCTATAAGGTTAGGTTAGGTTTCATTAAAACCTATAAGGGTTTTGGTTAAGTTTATTTTTTTCATATTTTTTTTTTTTTTTTTTTTTTTTGCGCAAAATAAAACTATCTCCGTTAGAACAAGCACCTATTGTAGGCCAAGAAAAAAAAGTCGGTGTCTCTGAAAACGCCCGCGAAACTCGTCCAGTATGCATTTTAAAATAGGCGGCCTGATTCAACTGGCGGCCCCAATCAACTGTATCCCCTTAGTGTAGGGGAAGCACACTCTGTTCACAACCGAGAAGTCCCGGGTTCGATCCCCGGGTGGAGCGGAAACAGTTGGCTGTTTCCTTAAAACCCGAGCCCCCGTCCACCCAGCAGTGAAAGGGTACCGGGTGTTAGCCGGGGTTTGTAACCCGCCTCCCGGGGTGCTGGCTTCGGCCAACACTATAAGCACTAGCCAGACAGCTCTCTGCTTGGGGTAGTCTGCGAGAGAGCTGTCTGGTTACAGCAGCGATCCATCTCGCTGCGTCAATAACTGACGAAATTCTTCAATCATCATCATCAAAACCCCTTTCCCTTTTCGCTTTAAACATGATACATCGATTTGTTGTGTCAACTCAGATGCCAGCTGAGTAATCGCTGATTAATGTTTGTAAACATTATTTATACGTGAAAAGCCTTGTGATTGGCTGATAGATCTGAAAAGATAATATAAACACTGCTGTGATTCGCTATTACGAGGATGAAAGTCAATGTATTTGCCAGCCAATCAGCTGTCTCTTTGGAGATACTCCGAGATACTCTTCCCTGCGCCCGGGGTAAGTCCATCTCGGCAGATTATTCAAACAGCCTCGGCGCAAGAGGGGGTGAGGGTTGCGCCGGAGTAGCATTTACACCATACTTACACCGCTTGACTTCACTTTTTTGCTGGGGTCTGGCCCTGGTCTTCAATAGGAGTTTTATTTTTTCGCAAACCCAAAGTTAAAAAAAAAAAAAAAAACATCACCGAATTGTTGGTAAACCCTTTTCCATTAAACACTGTATCTCCATCAGAAAAAGCACTTTAATCTTGACCGGGAGAATTAGTCAGGGGCTTATAGGTTTTAATGAAACCTAACCTAACCTTTTAGGTTTTAATGAAACCAAAACTAAACCTGGAAAATCTTAAAACAAGGTCTCCACGCTAAGCTGACACAAATGTGGCTCTACGTATTATACTTACTGTCTTTAAAAAAAATCTGTTTTTTATTTTAATGAGTGCCGATCCTTACTTTGTCTACATGGCCGATATTAATTTCAGCGATCTTCAGCGATGTTATATTATTTAGTTTTGGGTTTCGGGTCCCGGAAGATGCCAGTAGAAGATGCTCGTAGCCGAAACGCCCTGTGACGAACGCGCATATTTTTGCCACCACTACGGGCATCTTTTGGTAGGGAAAATACCAAAAGATGCCGGAAAAAGTGTCCCGTGTGACACGGCCTTTAGGTTAGGTTAGGGCAGGTCAGGTTAGGTTAGGTTAGTGCAAAAGCACAAGGGGCTCGAAGAGGGTGCTAGGTTAGGTCTGTAAGTTTTGGGCATCTTTAGAATAAAGGCTCAATCTCCTATCTTCTTCTTATGGCCAACAAGCTTGGGGACATGGTGGAAACCTGGTTTTTTGGGTGGGGGAGCACACACATAAGGGAAATATGGCCCCCCCAAAAAAAATCCTTAAACTAGGAAAATTTTTCCCAGTTTCATGGACTTTATCGGGAAATATTTCCCTTATATGTGTGCTCCCCCACAAAAGGGGCACACTCATAAGGGAAATATGCTTCCCACAAAAAATCCCTAAACTAGGGAAATGTCCCTATACATAGACTTAATCGGGGTAATATTTCGGGTAATAAGTTCATGAAACTAGGGGAAAATCCCTAGTTTAGGGATTTTTTGTGGGGGGCCAATTTCCCTTATGTGTGTGCTCCCCCACCCAAAAACCCCGGTTTCCCACCATGTCCCCAAGCTTGTTGGCTATAAAAGAAGATAGAGGGTGGAGCCTTTGTTCTTAAAGATTTTCCCCTAAGCTTAACCACAAAGTATATCTAACCTAACATTATAGGTTTCATTAAAACCTATAAACTCTGACAAATCTTTCCCGGCCAGGTTTTAGTGCTTTTTCTGATGGAGATAGTGTTTTTTAATGGAAATGGTACCATTGTGTTGCCAGAACTCCTATGAAGAAGTTTATACCTGGTGCCTTTGTTTATTAATGATATTAATTTAATATTTTTCTTTGATTACAACTTGAATTGAGAATTTAAATATTATGTTTATTTGAAAGTAAAAAT
>JACEEZ010022540.1:0-11392 GCA_016584305.1 Chionoecetes opilio
TGGGACCAGCCCTGACGAGACTTTTTTTAATTCCCGGGAGAAAGTTTGTATTAATTTTAGTTTGTTTGGTAGTCGGGTTTGGGTACGAGGGGTTATACCTAGTAAAGGCGGAACCTTTTTGGGAAAGTGGGGGGAATTTTTTCCTAATACAGAAAAAATCACCGGGGTTTTTTATAATAACAAAGAAATTATTGAAACAACCTCCTATTTATTCGCCTTTGAAACATTTTTGTGTTGAGACTAGACACATACAAAAAACTTAACTGGAAGGGCAAGCACAATAGAGTATAATTTCCCTTTACAGAATCATTTTAAAATTACATTATATACCCATCGACTGAGCACTATGGGAAACCCTTGAATATATATATATGGGAAAGAGAATGTGGAATAAGGATTTGGGATGTGTGGATACACAAGACCATGTGTTTTTTGAGAGGAAGGGTGGGAGCCTCCCTTTTGAAGCCTCTCCTGGGGGAGGACAGAGGAGACTCTTGTTAATAATACTTATAAGGATGGGTCCCAACCCCCTGACTTTAGGGAAAATAAACATAGATACCCATTTTAAAAAATATAGATAAAAATAAGATAACAAGGAAAGGGGGGGGGGGGGGAAACAGAAGCGGAATTTGTTACATCTTACCTGGGGGAGGAAGATGGAGACTGAGCGTCCCGGATTATGGCCGTTCGCCCAAAAGGGAATTTTTTTGAAGGGTTTCCCCCCCCGAAACCCTTTAAATGAACAACTTATAATCCCGAAATAACTTTTTAAGTAATAAAAAATTTGCTATTAAGAACATGGGGGTTTATAATATAAACCTGTTTTACTTTGATACTGAAGGAATTTAATATGTTTAGTTAAAAAACCAAAAAAAGGTATGATTTGTGGGCCCGTCAATTTGGGTCCGAACACATTTTTGGAGGTGAGTTGGAAGGGTAGGAAGAAGGAAAAAAAAAGTGACGGGTGAAAGCACGAAAAAGAAGAAGAACAAAATGGCGTCTAGGAGGGCAAAATGCGGGGGGAAAAGGATGGGGGGAAAGCTAGAAAGAGGTTTAGTCATCCTTAACAAAAGAAAAAAAAATTAACTACTGAAAGACATAGCTCGGGAATTTTTAATAAATTTTCCTACTTTTTTCCCGAATAATGGGCATTCAACAGGACCCAATATAAATTTAATCAGGTTTTACCCGTTTTCTGATCCGGGGATGAAAAATCCCAGCAATAGCTGATCATTTATTTTTTTAAGATGGGGTCCCAATGTCCGGGTTTGGGTTTTTAAGAAAACCCACGTCGGCGGAGAGTTTTAAACGGCAGCCGAGGAAGGACACGGTCAGAGAAGGAAAAAGCCTGGACTATAAATAGTTTTAAAAGGGGAGGGAACGAAGGGATGGTAAGAAGTGTGAGAGGAAGGAAGTTACGCTAAAAAAAAGGAATAGGTAAGTTCTAGGTGAAACTAATTTTGGATCATTTTTTTTTGCAAGAGTAGGTTTAATGGCGAGAACTTCGCGGTCGTTTCAGAGACGCAGACAAATTTTTCTCCGGCCTAAATGGTGCTTTTTTTTTCTAAGGAGATAGTAGTTTTATTTTTTCCCGGAAACCCATTTTAAAAAAAAATTATCCGAATTTTATGAAAATGGTTAAGGTTAGGTTAGTTTCACCTAAATGTTAGGTTAGGATACAGGGGTTTTAAGGTTGGGTTTTAAAAAGCGCATTTTGGACGTTCACCGCCCTGGTTCAGTCCAGTCCGGACGGGTCGGGGGATGAGGTCGCGAAAATACATCGAGAGGGGCCCCGTCCCTTTTCGTCTTTCCTATGGCTGGGGGATCGATGTGGGCGGTACTGGGAATTTGAACTGTGGGGGGGCGGCAGGCGTCCATCTTGTCAAATCCTTTTTTTGTGGTCCCCCTTTTAACTGTGGCGGAAAGACTTACAATCCCACGCCGGATATTTAGTTTTAGGGTCGGCCATATGGTGTTTCAGCTTATCAGCAGCACGAAAGCTCCATTTGGGGTAGCCTTCCCCGCTGACTGTAGTGGGGCATGCGCCAGTTCTCCCCACATGGCCCAAAGGGTTTTGGGGGGTTTTGGATTGGTTCGGACCGGGGACGGGGCTGGGCTAGCCCTTTTTCTGATGCCTCGCAAAAACATGACCCCCGGGTAGCCCAGTCCAGACCGGGGGCCAAGAGCGGTGCCCAAAAAAATCGCTATAAGTTACATTAAAAAACCTTAAAAGGTTGGGGGTTTTAGGTTAGGTATACGGTGGTTTTAAGGGAAAAAGGTTAGGTTTTATTAAAACCTATAAGGTTAGGTTTTGGTATGTTTTCTATTAAATTTAATTCCCTGATCTGAACCCTGACGAGGGCCCCAAGTTTTGTGTTATCTGATGGAGATGGGTTTTTTTTAAGGAAACGGCGACATAAAATTCTTTTGATGAATTAAAAAAAATTTTAAATAGGGGGTTTTGCGGAAAACAAAACTTTTTCCTTTAGAAAAAGCACCTATTTTAGGCCAGTAAAATTAGCGGGTCTTAAAAACAAAACGGAAGTCCCGTCCATTATTCCCGGGGTCGGGGAATGGGGGTCTGGCAATGTCAGGAGAGAAATGGGGGGAGTTTTGTTGAAACTGATATTTCCCAATATTTATTAATGGGGAAAATATGAGGTTTAGGATAGAAAAAAACTTTAATTTTTTCTTCAGTAAAAACCCCAACATTACTGGGGGTAGGTGAAAAACTCTTTTTTTATGGTTATTTTTGGAACACCAGCTGGGTTTTTTTTTTTGGGGGGGGGAACCCTTTCTAAATTTTCATTTCAAGAATTTAGAGTTGGTAAGTTCCCCCGGTATATTCCAGAGAAAACCAAATTTCACTTTGGTGTACGAAACTATTTTTTTTTGGGGTGAGTTTTTAGTTTTTTGGGGATTATTTTGCTAACGTTTCTGTCGAAAAAAATACTTTTTTTCTTTTATTGGGGTAAAGGTTAAGTTAGGTAAGGTAGGTTAGGTTAGTTTGGGTTTTAAGGGTTTACGGGTTACTTTTGGCTCGGGAAACCCCGAGCCAACCCGCCAATTTTGGGCTTCAGCCCCGCAAAATGGGGCTGCAGTCGGCACCGACTGGATTGACTGGGCAAGTCTTTGTCGTGGAGATGGAAGGGCTTTTAGGGGCCCATAAACAAACCCCCTTTTTTTTTCACTTAATAAAGAAAATAACGGTGTAAGGGGTTTCTCATAATTAAAATAATAATTAATAAAAGACGTAAGAGGAGAAAGAAAAAGCTAATCAACCCGGATAAATTTTTTTGTTTAAAAACCAAAAATAAGTAAGATCAAAAAGGCCAGCCATAGGTTTATATTTTTGTTGTTTATAGGTGGTGAGAAGAGGGGGAGTGAGAATTTTATCGGTTTTTAAGAATAAATTTTGTCTCGCCCAAACAGTAACAATTAACTATAGCCCGTATTTGCATCAACGCAACCCTACCAACTTTATATAGAGTATAATATGAAAAACCCACATTTAAAATAAAATATAAGGTAGTGAAATATTTCTTACCATATAAATTACTTTTAACTATTTAGGTTTAAATAAGCAATGTGGGAGACATTTTAGATAGGGAAGTGATAGGAGGTAAGTGAAAATTGGTAATGTAGGATATTTAATATTAGGTTTAATTTTTCCTTCAAGGGGTTTTTTAAAATTTCCCATAACCTTGGGCTTTTTTTTATAAAACGTTCGTGCATCTAACTAAAAACCTGCCATATCAAACCTCCCTAAAAAAATAATAACTTTTTTCAGCATCATGGAATTTTTGTGGGCAAGGAAAACACGACAGGTGCACGGGGGAAAAGGGGGTCTTCCGAGATCGGCTTGATCCTCAGATCAGATGTCAGGACAACCACCACCTACGATTTACCACCTACCCTGCCTGAGACCTGCAGCTCTTTTGAGGAGATTGGGGGCCCAGCTTCCAGACCCACCTAGGACTTTAGAAATTCCCAATCCCACTAAAGTTTTGGTTTGCCCTGCACTTCTTTTGCTAGTGAACATTCCAGTGTTTAGGGACACTGTTTTTCTCCGTTAGATTATTAAATTCCCATATCCAAATAGCTGACAAAACCCAAAAAAAAAGGTTTTTAAAATCCAAATAATAATGCATACGAATCAAGTATTTATTATAACTCAGTGGTATTTCAAAAATATCACTTTTTTTATTTCATCCATGCTATTCTAATAAAACCTCATCATTCAACTTTTTTAACTTAATTTTTCAGCCCAAGAAAATGGGTTGGTTTTTTCTTTTCTGTTTTTTAATAAAAGTGGGAGACTACACAGTGTTTAAACATCATTTGAATTTTAATATTTTTTAGTATATTATAGTTGTAAAAAATTTTTTAATCAAAAGTAAGCGTTTTCATTTTTGTTGTACGTACAAGGTTTTTGGAAGAAGAATCAAACCAGAATAACATGGTTAATACAATTTTAATTTAGAATTTTCAAATTTGTATGGCCTCACAAAGATCATGCCCCCCCCCCCCAGCTGTACGGGGTCTTGCGCTTGGCCAAAATAGGGCACACAGAAAAAAAATTTTCCTTGCACCCCCCCCCCACCCTCTCCTTTTCAACTTGTGCTTTTTCGTCACTGACAAGTCTTTTTGATTTTATATGTTAGACATTTTTTGAGTAATTCCCCTTTCCCAAAAATCACTTATAACGGTGGAAGAAAAAAATTTCCCTAAGGGCCCCCTGCGCATTTTTTACTACCCTAAATACCTAAACCTAACAACTGTTAAAAAGTGGGGAAAAATTCTTACGGGACCCCGATTTTTAGACGAAACTATATTTTTTTTGGAAAATAGAATATGTTTTTAAGGGGAATCTGACCTTTTTTTTTTTCGTGACAATCAAATAGATTCTTTTTTACCCCCTAGACCCCACCTGTAAAAAAAAATGTTCACTAGGTTTTTTTCGATTTCAAAAAGTAAGATAAAAATGAACGGGGACCCCGCGCGGCAATTTCTTAGACACGGACTAGTTTTTCTTTTGCCTAAAATTAGAGCTTTTTTCAGAATTTCTATTTTCCCGGGAAAAACCCTTATTTTTTATTTTTTTGGGTACCAAAACCTAAAGGTTTCGTTTTTCCCTTGATAAAAAAAAGTAAAATTTATTCCAGAAAAAGCACTAAAAACTTGGCCCCCCAAAATAATAGGCAAAGGGTCCAGAAAACAGAGAAAGTAAAAGGAAAATTGTACGGAAACAAGTGTTCCGGCCCCCCCATTCGCCAGCCGCCGAGTGATCCGCTTTGCCTGAATATTATTTTTAAAGAGACCTAGCTCGCCCCCCGCCCGCCGGGACCCCCTTTTACCCCAAAATGAAAAAAACCAACTCCCCCCTCGGGGCCCCCTGGGGGGGATTATTAAATACCCCAACCTTTTAAAACCAACCTAAAGGGTTTGGGGGATATTAATTTTTAAAATGATATAAGTTTTTTAAGGTTTTTCCGGAAGTTTATTAAAAAATGCCCCAGCAATGAACAAAAAATAAACAGAAAAACCCTAAGTATAAAACGGGGTAGCAACCGCGCAGTTCCGTTTATAACCAAAAACTCTCCTTGCAACGTGGGGGGGGGGGGGGGGGGCCCGGGCAGAACTCCGCTATTAACTAACCCCAACCGGATTTTATCCCCGAAACCTAACCCAGTGGGGAGGTTTTGCCCCTTCCCAGTTTCCCCCTCAGTATATTTAATTTTTAAATTTCTAGTGTTTGCCCCCAATTCCCACTCCCAAACAAGTTTTTGGGGCTTTGTGGGAATGGGGGTTTTCGGGAGGGGAACAAATTATGTGTCGGAAACAGTATTTAAGGTTGTGTAGGGGGGCCCCCAAAATTCCCCCAATTCAGGGTAAATTTCCTTAATCTAGAGAAATTTTCAAAAACCAAAATTAACCAACGTAGCCAAATTCAACCTAACCCAGCTTGACCCCCCCCCCCGATAAACCAACCTAAGAAAACCTAACCAAAGCTAACCTAACCAAAAACTAATTAATTAACCCAAATTAAAATCCCAGCCTAACCAAACTAACCTAAACCCCCTACGAGGGTTTTTGGGGGGGGGGTTTTCGACCTTGGTCATCATTTTGTGAGGATCGTCGGGTTCACAGTCTTGGGCTCAAAAGAAAAACCAAAATTTTTTCCCCAGATCTAGGGAATTTTTTTGAACACTCCTAACTCCAAAAACAGTGGTTGCAAAAGCATATTTGTTTTACCCCAGCCAAATACCCGCATTTCCCCCAGGCCCCCGCCTGATTTTTGAAAGAGGGGGGAGTTATGGGGAAAAATAGAATAATACCTTTAATTTCCCCAGGTGTTGTAGGTTTTATAATTACCCTCTGATAAGAACGAAAAAAGTCATAAAACCAACCCCCGATGTGATTGGTTTAAACACACCCCGCCGGGGTTTTTGGGAAATGTCGCCGAAAAAAGCCAACCGAAAACTCCGCCGCGTGGAAATTTTCCCCGGCGACAGTTTTACGGTAAGGACCTTTCATAACCTAACCCTTTAATTGGTCAACTAGCAAAAACCTAAACCCCATAACCAAAACAAACTAGAATTGTCCCAGAAATAGGAACACACGCCGACATGAAAAATGGGGAAATCGGCCGACCCCCCGGCGGGGAATTCCTATCCGGGGGGCAGTTTCCCGGTACCAAATAGCCTAACCCCTTTTAACTGTTTTTCAGACCATAAATAACAGTTAGAAAAAGGTGGAAAAATACTTTAATCCCGGGGGGTCTTTCTTAAAAAACCCGAGCCCCTGTCCACCAGAGTTTAAGGGTACCGGGTGTTAGCCCGGGGGGTTTTTGACCCCCCCTCCCGGGGTGGTGGCTTCCCCCAACACTAATGCTGCAAACGGTAGAAACACTAGGATCGAGGCATTATCCTTAAAAAAACAAAAACCCAAAACCCACGGTCATGTTTTACAACACAAAAAAAGTAGCCAAAAACTCCCCTTTTTCTCCCTTGACAGATAATTGATGATTGATTTAATGCCTAAAAAGGTGAATGTGCCAGATCCTTGACAGAAAGAAGACGAAGAAATTATATGGAAAAATTTGAATCACACACGGACAAATTTTTTTTTCAGGCTTTTTGTTTGTTTTTTAGCCAAAATCATGATTTTTTTAATAATTTCTCGTATCAGGTGGGGCAGGGTGCAAAAAAAGAACCCTTTATGAGCACAATAATGATAATAAGCTTTGAGACTATTTAAAATTTGGAGGGATCATACATGAACTTTAAAGAAAAATTTTTTTGAAAAAAAGGGACGTGTAAGCCCCAAAACGCCCCCATGTAAGCGTGGAGATGATGGCTGTTGCGCAAACGAGTCCCTTGGTGGCTCCCAGCGGAATGGACCTCGTAGTTACTAGATGCTTACAATATCGTTCCCGAATACATTTTTGCCATCTCTCGTAGCGGTTAGAACTTCGACCTCGTAACAGGGTACGGGGTAAGTTTGTAATCGGCCCAGAACCCTCCTCGCAGCACTCATTTTCAGCCCCCCGCTCCTTTCCTTCTCCTTCCCCTCCTCCCCTCCCCTCCTCCTCCTCTCCTCCCTCCCCTCCCTCCCCCCCCTCTCCCTCCCCCCTCCTCCAATTTTTCTACCTCCTCCCTCCTTTCCCTCCTCCCCCCCCTTTCCCCTTTTTTTCCTCCTTTTTCTCTTCCCACCAACGTGAATTTTCATTCTGACCCCAAACCAAGTACTCGGAGCGTCAGAAATTTGAAAGTTTAATTTTTCTCTTAACCTCGGTTAGTGTGATTCCTAAAGTAAGAGGATAGTGATACATCAATGTTTCATATAGCTTCGGAAAATAAATTGGCGTGTTTTTCGTCCATTAGTTCTCAACCAGTTTCTCGCGAAAATTAGTTCGCAAAATTAAAAATGAGGGCATAGTTTGAAAATTTTTTACTAACATATTTTGATGATAGATGGCGTCACTTCTCTGCGTGTTTTTCCTAATCGTCAGTCTATGTTTTTTTCCCAAAAAATCATGGTTATCAACGAGCAAATGGAGAGCCTCATAACAATAATTCTTGAGGAGGTAGCTCTAATAATTATTTTGATGCAGAAATGAGGTGGCCGGAAGCATACGAAAAACAGATAAATAAACAAGATAAATACCATTTGGTTTCCTCCTTCCTCGCTTGCTTACATTTTTCCCCCGCTCCCCCCTCCCCTCCTGAATTTCCTCCTCCCTCCCCCCCCAAACACATCTGACATTCCTCCCTCCCCCCTCTTCCCCCCCAATTCCCAAACTGTTCTACACAACCGTTTATACAGTAGTTCAAAAGAGTAGTGGTAGCTCAAGATACCTCGTTAAAAGGGCGACAGATTGTCCTGGGGATCAATTTCCCGTGAATTAGTCCTTTTCCCCCTTTCTTTCCTTCCTGCAGTCTCAAAAGCCTTCCCCGTGATACACCTTTTTTTATACTCACTCCCCAAATCGTATATGTAGCATTTTTTCTCGCCCCCCATCATTGCCTTTATTTATTACCTTTCCCTTTTTCAAAAGTCTGTAAAGTAACACATGCATTTTTTTTTTTTTTTAACCTTCATCCTTTTTTTTTGATTATTTTCGTCCCCCTTTTCTCTCTCTCTCTCTCTCTTCCTCTTCTTCTCTTTCTCTCTCTTTCTTCTCCTCTCTTTTCCTCTTCTCTTCTCTCTCTCTCTTCTCTCTCTCTCTCTATCTCCTTCTCTCCCTCTTAATAGGTGTTTTAGTTGAATAAAGGGTAGAAATAAGTTAGCAGATTATTTTTTTAATACCAACACCATACATACCAACATTAGAGTGGAAACACGAGAGGCGTGAACACGAGACACCCGATGAGAGGTGAACATTTACACGCGAAGGCAACGAGAGAAAAAGAGAGTTTCCCACCACTGTTAGTGCGGGTTTGCTAGCACCCCTACATGCACTGGCTGCAGGGTTGGAATAATCAGTCGGTTTTCTTTTTGGTTTTTAAAAAAGGATAACAACTGTAATTTTATTCACTTTAGGTTCAGGAACTCCTTTTTCTCTCGTGTTCACTCGCGTGTAGAATGTTTTAAAACCTCCATCTTGTCTCGTGTTTACTGCCTCTCGTGTTTCATCGAAGTTGGCGGTGCCCACGGGGGCGGTGTGGGACTATTGGGGGACCAAAAGTTTTCACCCCAAAAGTGAGATTTTTTTCACAACAACCTTATGAAAATGCGCACGTGCGTCCCTGGTTTTTGGAAAACCTATAAAAGACAAGACATGCATGTTTTCCCTTTTTTTTGCAATTTGAAAAGGGAAGGGAAGGGGAATTTACCTTTTTTTTATCTAGCTTTTAAACTTTTTTTGACAAGTGGAAGAATTATCGGTTTACAAGAATTTGGGTACATTTTCCCCCTCTCCCCTCGGTAATAAATCAATCTAGCTAACTTATTCTATCCTTATTCAGACAAAAAACACCTATTACAGGGTTTCGGCAGGCTACCGCTTGTCGTCCCGACAAGACTTCTGTTTTCACTAGTTGCTAGCAATACATGATGAAATATTTCTATCTTAATTCATAATTCATGCAGTTATTGTTCATCATATTATCCCATCTAAGTAATTCATTATGTTACGTTGCTTGACAAAACCTATTACATTCTCTCTCTCTACACACTACACGTACGAGTATACCTTTTGCCCCCTTCATCCCTTGTGACGTTATCAGGAGGGGCGGGGTATCCTACACAGAGACCTCCAGGGACTCACTATTTTTTCTCTTGTTTTGTTTTGTTTAGAGGAATAATGCCTCAGAGCCATAGTGATCTACCGCTGCTGCATTTTTAGTGTTGGCCGAAGCCACCACCCCGGGGGGGGGGTAAAAAACCCCCGGGCGGGAAAACCCGGTACCCATTCACTGCTGGGGGGAAACAGGGGCTAGGGATTTAAGAAAGACCACCCATCTATCTTTCGCTCCGCCCGGGGATCAAAACCCGGGAACTTCTCGGTTGTAAGCCGAGCGTGCTAACCACCTACATACGGAGTTCCCCACCACTTATCCTGAGCCTGCAGTGTTGTCCCGGGGATTTGGCCGTTGAAGGCTGTAAACATAGTCGCCGCACGTTAAATTGGCGAAAATGGGCCATCTCACTCCCCCCTTCCGAACGCACGGGATTGGCTGAGATGTTGGGTTTTGGGGCTTTAGGGCGGAACTTTGGGGTAAAGCATTCTCAGCCAACACCCAACACCTCAGCCAATCCCGTGCGTTCGGATGGGGGGAGTGAAGGGTCCCATTTTCGCCAACTTAAAAGTGCTGCGTGTATAGTTATTCCCAAGAAGTATAGTTACTCCTATCAACTATACAGCTCATCATTATATTTTTCCTATTTTTCCTATTTCCTATTTTTCCCTTAACGCATTTACGTCCAGATCTTTCCTTTGCTATATAAAATCGTCGTTGTTAGCCATAAGATTACAAAAAGTTACTATATATACCAAATAAGCTAGTGGACAAGAATACTATACAGATTCATATATACAAAATATTGCTTATATTCATTGAAATAGTCTAATGATATCTGAATTGCAAAGGAAATCACGTTCTGCGCCTCAAAAGGTTAATATTTTGTTTTTTCCCCCCCGATGAATTCCCCACCTCGGGAAACCGACATTATGATTCAGGGGCGCCAGTAATATTTGGTAATCAGGACTAGTGATATGCGATTAAGTTTATTGGAATAGTCTAAGGGATGGATTTAGCAAACCATTTACGAGGTAAGACTTGGTAAATTTCCACGTACCTCCCTGCCCGGCCCCGACCCCATTCAGCAAACACTTACGATATTGCAAGTATCCTCGTAACTACGAGTGGTCCTTGTGTCTAGAGCGGCTTACCAGAAGGTTACCAGACATATTTGCGGGAAGAACACCATTCCTGTAGCTGATTTTATACTAGCTACTTATATAGGTAAGTTCTGATAGGAATACTAATTGTGATCATTATATGTTGAAGAGTAGGGAATGTATACTAATAACCGAAATAAGTGCAACAGGCCGTGCAATGGACACTATAAGTTACCGTGATTGTGCCTTTGGGGATATTGTGTTCATTTTAAGCACGTCTGATGTCCACACTGCCCCAGTTCATAGATCGTGTTGGGGGTGGCAACATGTGGTGAGGCTGGCAACATGGGCAGGCAGGTGGGTGTGGGTGGGGGCTGACAACATGGGTCAGCCGAGGGGGGGCTGGTGGGGCTGCAACTGTGTCAGGCAGTAAGTCGTCATTACACAAGTCCGTGTTAGAATATATAAAATATGATAAAACAACAACCCACAGCACGAAAGTGCAGCGGATACGCCGTGGGTTAAAGCCGTGAATCTCCCCAATTC
>JACEEZ010022541.1:12454-113618 GCA_016584305.1 Chionoecetes opilio
TATTACATTAGCTATTAAATAGAAAGTAAGAGTATTTATTGTGATAATAAAGGTTTTTTCATAGTTTCTTGGAAACTGTGCTTATTGTATATATACAAGTAGTTTTACTTATTTTATTGCTATAAAACCCATAAAATGTAGTGTTTTCAATGATTTTAGCTATTTACAGTGATATATAGCTGTTTTCCTACAAATTGAAGTATAAAATCCTTTTTTAATAATTTGCACCTATAAGAAGCTTACATTACTTAAGCTATTAAATAGAAGAGTAAGAGGTTATTTATTGTGATATAACGGTATATTGCAAGCGTTTTTCATAGTTTCTTCTAAACTGTAGCGTTATTGTATATATACAAGTATGTTTACTTATCCTATTGCTTAAACCCATAAATGTAGTGTTTTCATGATATTAGCTATTTATCGGTGATATATATAGTGTTTTCCTACAAATTGAAGTATAAATCCTCTGTTTTAAAAAAATTTGCACCTATAAGTAGCTTACGTTAATTAAGCTTTAAATAGAAGAGTAAGAGGTTATTTATTGTGATATAACGGTATATTGCAAGCGTTTTTCATAGTTTCTTCTAAACTCTAGCGTTATTGTATATATACAAGTAGTTTTACTTATCCTATTGCTATAAACCCATAAAATGTAGTGTTTTCAATGATATTAGCTATTTATCGGTGATATATATAGTTGTTTTCCTACAAATTGAAGTATAAAATCCTTTTTTTAGAATAATTTGCACCTATAAGTAGCTTACATTACATTAAGCTAGTAAATGAAGAGTAGAGGTTATTTATTGTGATATAACGGTATATTGCAAGCGTTTTTCATAAGTTTCTTCTAAACTGTAGCGTTATTGTATATATACAAGTAGTTTTACTTATTATATTGCTATAACCCATAAAATGTAGTGTTTTCAATGATTTAGCTAGTTATCAGGATATATAGCTGTTTCCTACAAATTGATGTATAAATCCACTTTTTAGAATAATTTTGCACCTATAAGTAGCTTACATTACATTAAGCTATTAAATAAAGAGTAAGAGGTTATTTATTGTGATATAATGGTATATTGCAATCGTTTTTCATAGTTTCTTGGGAAACTGTAGCGTTATTGTAAAATATACAAGTAGTTTTACTTATCTAATTGCTATAAACCCTTAAAATGTAGTTTTCAATGAATTAGCTTATTTAGTGATATATAGCTGTTTTCCTACAAATTGAAGTATAAAATCTCTTTTTAGAATATTTGCACCTATAAAGCTTACATTACATTAAGCTATTAATAGAAGAGTAAGAGGTTATTTATTGTGATATAACGGTATATTGCAAGCGTTTTTCATAGTTTCTTTAAACTGTAGCGTTATTGTATATATACAAGTAGTTTTACTTATCTATTGCTATAAACCCATAAAATGTAGTGTTTTCAATGATATTAGCTATTTATCGGTGATATATAGCTGTTTTCCTACAAATTGAAGTATAAAATCCTCTTTTTAAAATAATTGCACCTATAAGTAGCTTACGTTACATTAAGCTATTAAATAGAAGAGTAAGAGGTTATTTATTGTGATATAACGGTATATTGCAAGCGTTTTTCATAGTTTCTTTAACTTAGCGTTATTGTATATATACAAGTAGTTTTACTTATCTATTGCTATAAACCCATAAAATGTAGTGTTTTCAATGTATTAGCTATTTATCGGTGATATATATAGTCTGTTTTCCTACAAATTGAAGTATAAAATCCTCTTTTTAGAATAATTTGCACCTATAAGTAGCTTACATTAGATTAAGCTAGTTAAATAGAAGAGTAAGAGGTTATTTATTGTGATATAACGGTATATTGCAAGCGTTTTTCATAGTTTCTTCTAAACTGTAGCGTTATTGTATATATACAAGTAGTTTTACTTATTATATTGCTATAAACCCTAAATGTAGTGTTTTCAATGAATTTAGCTAGTTTTCAGTGATTATTAGCGTTTACTACAAATTGAAGCTATAAAATCCTGTCTTAAGAATTACTTTGCACCTATAAGTAGCTTACTTAATTAAGCTATTTATATGAAGTAAGAGGTTATTTATTGTTGATATATGTCATATTGCTTGCGTTTTACCATAAGTTTCTTGTAAACTGTAGCGTATGTATTATCAAATAGTTATACTCCTCATATTGCTATTAACCCCTAAAATGTATTTTCACATGATATTAGCTATTTATCCTACGTGATATATAGCTGTTTTCCTTTGAATGAAGTATAAAATCCTCTTTTTAGATAATTTTGACACTATAAGTACCTTACATTATATAAGCTATTATAGAAAGCTATCATTATTTATTGAATAAACGGTATTTTGCAAGCGTTTTCATATTTCTTCTAAATGTAGCGTTATTTATAATAAAGTATTTTACTTATTATATTGCTATAACCCATAAAATTAGTGTTTTCCAATGAAATATAACTAGTTATCAGTTGATATATAGCTGTTTCTACAAATTGAATATAAAATCCTTTTTTAGTAATATTTGCACATAAAGTAGCTTCATACATTAAGCTATTAACTAGAAGAGTAGGTTATTTATTGTGATATAACGATATATTGAAGCGTTTTCTAGTTCTTGATAAACTGTAGCGTTATTTAATATATACAAGTTTATACTTATTATATTGACTATAAATGAAGATAAAATGTATGTTTCAATGAAATTTACTAGTTATCAGTGTAATAGCTGTTTACCTACAAATGAAGTAAAAATTCTTTTTAGAATAATTGCACTATAAGTAGCTTACATTACATTTAGTATTAATAGAAGAGCAAGAGTTATTATATATGTGTATATACGATATATTGCAAGCATTTTTTAATAGTTTCTTGTAACTGTAGCGTTATGTATATATAAATAGTTTATTATCTAGCTATAGAACATAAAAGTAGTGTTTTTAATGATATTGCAATTTACGTGATATAAGCTGTTTTTTTACAATTGAAGTATAAATCTCTTTTTAGAATAATTTGCACGTGTTTTCAGTAGCTTACATTACATTAGCTATTAAATAGAAGGTAGAGTTTTATTTATTGTATAAACGTATATTTGAAAGTGTTTTTCAATAGTTTCTTCTAAACTGTAGCGTTATTTATATATAACAAGTATTTTACTTTTAATATCTATAAACATAATAGTGTTTTCATGAAGTTTTAGCTAGTTATCAGTGATATAATAGCTTTTTTTTACAAATTGAAGCATAAAATCCTCTTTTTAAATATTTTGCACTTAAGTAAACTTACTTCATTAAGCTATTTAAAAGAAGAGTTAGAGGTTATTTATTGTATAAAGGGATTGCTTGCATTTTTCATAGTTTCTAGTAAATGTAGCGTTATTGATATAGCAATAGTTTTACTCCTTCATATTGTTTACCCCTAAAATGTAGGTTTTCAATGATTTTAGCTAGTTTTATCAGTGTATATTGGTGTATACCTACAAATTGAAGTTTAAATCATTTTTTTAGAATAATTTGCCTATAAAAGTTACATTACATTAGTATTAAATAGAACATAAGAGTTATTTATTTCATTAACGTATTTGCAAGGTTTTTCATAGTTTCTGTAAACTGTAGCGTTATTGAATATATTTACAATAGTTTTACTTATCTTATTTCTATAATACCCATAAAATGTAGTGTTTCAATGATATTTGCTATTTATTGGTGATATATAGCAGTTTTCTACAATTGAGTTTATAAAATCTTTTTTAGAATAATTTGACCTATAAGTAGCTTACTTACATAATCTATAAATAGAAAGTAAGAGGTTATTATTGTGATATACGGTATATTCAAAGCGTTTTTCATAGTTTCTTTTAAAACTGAGCGTTATTGTATATAACAGTAGTTTTACATTATCCTATTGCTATAAAACCCTAAAAGTAGTGTTTTCATGATATTAGCTATTTATCCGTGATATATAGTGTTTTTCTACAAATTGATTTTATAAAACCTTTTTTAGAATAATTGCACCTATAAGAGCTTAATTACATTACTAGAAATAGAAGAGTAAGGTTATTTATTGTGATATAACGGTATAATGCAAGCTTTTTCATAGTTTCTTGTAAACTTGAGCCTTATTGTATACATACAAGTAGTTTTAAACTGATCTTATTGCTATAACATAAAATGTAGTTTTTTCAATGATATTTGCATATTTATTGGATATAGCAGTTTTTCCTAAAATAAGTTTAAAATCCTCTTATTAGAATAATTTGCACCTATAAATAGCTTACATTACATTAAACTATTAATGAAGATATAAGAGGTTACTTATTGTGATTATAACGGTATCTTTTGAAGCGTTTTTTATAGTTTCTTCTAAACTGTAGCGTTATTGTATATATACAAGTAGTTTTACTTATCCTATTGCTATAAACCCATAAAATGTAGGGTTTTTCAAAGATATTAGCTATTTATCGGTGATATATAGCTGTTTTCCTACAAATTGATGTATAAAATCCTCTTTTTGAATAATTTTGCACCTATAAGAGTTTACATAACATTAAGTATTAAATAGAAGGTAAGAGGTTATTTTTGTGATAAAAAGGGTATTTTGCAAGCGTTAATCATAGTTCTTCTAAACTGTAGCGATTGTATATATACAAGTAGTTTTATTATCTATTGCTAAAAACCCAAAAATGTAGTGTTTTAAATGATTTTAGCTAATTATATTATTGAAAAATATATTTTTTATCTTTATTGTTCATTAGGAATATACAGCTAAATATTGCTTTTTTTCCTAAAAATTGAAGATACAACCTTTTTTTTTAGAAAAATTTTGAACCATAAGTACCACTTTACTTAAAGCTTTTTAAATAGAAGAGTAAGAGGTATTTATTTGATATAAGGGGGATTTTTGAAAGGTTTTTTTCATTTTTCTTCTAAACTGTGCGTATTGTAATATAAAAGTAGTTTTAATTAATATTGTATAAACCCATAAAATGTAGGTTTTCAATATTTTAGCTAGTTATCATGAATATAGTGTTTTCCTACAAATTGAAGTTAAAATCCTCTTTTTAGAATAATTTGCCCCTATAAGGGGACTTATTTTAAGTATTAAATAGAAGATTAAGAGGTTATTTTTGTGAATAACGGTATATTGAAAGCGTTTTTCAATTTCTTGAAACTGAACGTTATTATAAACAATAGTTTTACTTTCATATGCTATAACCCATAAAATGAGTGTTTCAATGATTTTAGCTATTATCAGAAAATTAGGTTTTTTTCTAAAAATTTTGAAGTATAAAACCCCTTTTGAACAATTTGCACCTATAATATCAGCTATTTATCGGTGATATATAGCTGTTTCCTAAAAATTGAAGTAAAAATCCTCTTTTTAGAATAATTTTTGACCTAAAGTACCTTAAATTACTTAAAGCTATTAAATGAAGATAAGAGGTTATTTTTGTGATATAAGGGTTTTTTGCAAGCGTTTTTTCATAGTTTCTTCAAAAAACGGTACTTATGTATATATACAATAAATACTTTAAAAAATAAGTATAAAATCCATTTTTTAGAATATTGCACCTAAAGTAGCTTACTTTAAAAGCTATTAAATAAAAGAGTAAGGGTTTTATTTATGTGATTATGGGGTATATTGAAATCTTTTTTTCATAGTTTCTTGTAAACTGTAGCGTTTTGATATATACAAGTATTTTTACTTATCCTATGCTATAAACCCCTAAAAGTAGTTTTTTAAATGATTTTAGCTATTTTTTGGTGATAATAGCTGTTTTCCTACAAATTAAAGTATACAATCCTTTTTTTTAGAAAAATTTGCCCCTTTAATAGTTTTAATTTACATTAAGTAATAAATAGAAGAGTAAAGGTTTTTTATTGTTATAAAACGGAATATTGCAAGCTTTTTTCATATTTTCTTGTAAACTGTAGCGTTTTTTGTATTTATACAGTATTTTTAACTTACTTTTGCTAAAAACCCCTTTAAAATGTAGTACTTCAATGAAATTAGCTTTTTACCGATGAAATATATGTTTTCCTAAAAAAATTAAGTAAAAAACCCTTTTTTGAAAAAATTTTGCACCATAATAGCTTACATTACATGAAGCTATAAAAAAAAGATAGAGGTTTTTTATTTGTTAAAGGTTATTGCAAGGTTTTTCATAGTTTCTTCTAAACTGTAGCTTTATTGTATTATACAAGTAGTTTTATTATTATATTGCTAAAAAACCCAAAAATGAGTGTTTTAATGAATTTAGCTAGTTATCAGCGAATATACTTTTTCCTAAAATTTGAAGTAAAAAATCCTTTTTTTGAATAATTTGCACCTATAAGTGTTACTTTTACATTAAGCTTTAAATAGAAGGAAAGAGGTTATTTTTGGATTAACGGTATATTGCAAGCGTTTTCATAGTTTCCTCAAACTGTAGCGTTTTTGTAATATAAAAAGTATTTTTATTACCTATTGCTAAAACCATAAAATGTTTTTTTTCAAGAAAATTGATATTTTCGGTGATAATAGCTTTTTTTCCTAAAAATTTGAAGTAATTAAAATCCTTTTTTTAGAATAATTGCATATAAGTAGTTTACATTACTTTAAGCTATTAAACAAATAGAAGAGGTTTTTTTTTGTGTAAAAGATATTGGTATATTGGTATCGGTATTTTGCAAGCGTTTTTAATGTTTTTTTCTAAACGTAGCGTTTTTGATAATAAAATAGTTTACTTTTTAATTGTATAAACCCAAAAATGTGTTTTTTTCAATGTTTTTAGTGTTATACAGAAGAGTTGTTTTTTCTAAAAAATTTAAAGTATTTTTTTTATATCGTAGCAAATATTTTTTAAATTTTTCTACAACTATATTTTAAAAAATTTAATAGCTAAAAATATGTATTTCTATAAAATTTTAGATATCAATTTTAATCTTAAAAAAAATTTTTTCAAGATTTAATGATTTTTAAAAGGGCTAAAAAATGTCAAAAATTTGACATTATTCAGCATTTTACACAACTACATTTTACAAGTTATGAGCTAAAAATATTTTTTTTTTCATGAAATTTGGGTATCATTTTAATTTTAAAAAAAAACTTTTTCTAAAGTGTTTTAATGTTTTTTTGAAACCCTAAAAAATGTCGAAATTTTGACATTATGCAGCATTTTACACAACTTTTTTTAAAATACTATTGAGCAAAATATGTTTTTTTTCATGAAATTTATATATAAATTTTTATTCCTAAAACAACTTTTTTTCAAGTTTTTTTAAGTATTTTAAAGGGCAAAAAAATGTCGAAAAGACATTTTTCAGCCTTTTTTTGATAGAAAATTTAAAAATGTGGAATTTAAGTTTTTTTTCGTTAGAAATTGCTATTTTAAAAATCTGTAATATAAAGGAGTTTGAGACCTATTTTGTGAGCAATTGATATTATACGTTTTTTCATTTTCTTTTTAATTTTAGCGTTATATCTTAAAAGAGGGAATTTACCTTATGATAATGCTTTTTTTAAACCCCCAAAATGGTTTTTTCAATGATTTTAGCTAGTTATCGGTGATATATAGCTGTTTTCCGACAAATTTTAAGTAACAAAACCTTTTTTTTTGAATAATTTGCACCCATAAGTAGCTTTCATTACATTTAAATTAAAAATAGTTTTTAATAAAATTTTCAATGAGTTTAGCTATTATCAGTGATATAAGCGTTTTCCTACAAAAATTTAAGCATAAAATCCTCTTTTTTGAATAATTTTCACCCTTAAGTAGCTTACATTACATTAAGCTATAATATAGAAGAGTAAGAGGTTATTTTTTGTGATATAACGGATATTGCTTGCGTTTTCATAATTTTTGTAACTTTCGTTATTGTATATATACAAAATTTTATCCCATTTGCTATAAACCCCCCAAAAGTAGTGTTTCAATGATATTAAATTTTTGGGATAATTGCTGTTTTTCCTACAAATTGAAGTTAAAAACCTCTTTTTTAAAAATTTGCACGTATAAGTACTTAATTACTTAAACATTAAATAGAAGAGTAAGAGGTTTTTTTATGGATATAACGGTATTTTAACCCCTTTTTTATATTTTTCTAAACTGTGCGTTATTGATATATAAAGTAGTTTTTTCTTTTTAAATCTATAAACCCCTAAAATGTAGTTTTTTCAATGATTTTGCTTTTATCAGTGATATATAGCGTTTTCCTACAAATTGAAGTATAAAACCTCTTTTAGAATAATTTGAATTATAAGTAGCTTCATTTCTTTAAACTATTAAATAGAAAAATAAGAGGTTATTTATTTTGAAAAACGTATTTTGAAACGTTTTCAACTTTTGTAAAAATGTAACGTTATTTTTATATAACAAGTAGTTTTTTTTTATCAATTGCTATAAACCCCTAAAAGTAGTGTTTTCAATGTATTTGCTTTTTTCGGGGGATTATAGCGTTTTCCCCACCAATTGAAGTATACAATCCTTTTTTAGAAATTTGACCATAAGTAGCTTAATTAGATTTGCTATTAAAAGAAAAGTAAAAGGTTATTTATTGTGATATAACGGGATATTGCAAACGTTTTTTATAGTTTCTTGTAAACTGAGCGTTTTTTGTAATATACAAGAGTTTTTTTATTATATTTTATAAAAATATAAAAAATGTGTTTTCAATGATTTAGCTAGTTATCAGGTATATAGCTGTTTTCCCACAAATTGAAGATAAAATCCTCTTTTTTTGAATAATTTGCACCCATAATAGCTTTAAATTTCATTAAGCATTATATAGAAGAGTAAGGGTTTTTTTATTGATTAACGGTATATTGCTTTCGTTTTTCTAATTTCTGTAAAATGTACCCTTATTTTATATATCAAGTAGTTTTTTCTTTTTATATTGCTAAAACCCATAAAATGTAGTGTTTTTTAAGAGTTTTGGTGTATCAGTGTATAAGCTGTTTCCACAAAGAAACATAAAATCCTCTTTTAGAATAATTTTCACCTATAAGTAGTTTCATTTCATTAATATTATATAGAAGAGAAGAGGTATTTATTGTGATATAACGGGATATGCTTGCGTTTTTTTATAATTTTTTGTAAAAATGTAGGTATTGTATATATACAAGTAGTTTTTTCTCCTATTTGCGTAAAACCCCAAAAGTAGTGCTTTTAAAGATATACTTTTTTCGGGAATTTTAGCTTTTTTCCCACAATTGAAGTATAAAAAACCTCTTTTTAGAATAATTTGCACTATAAGTACCTTACATTTCATTAATATTAAAAAGAAAAGGGAAGAGTTATTTATTGTGATATAACGGTATTTGCAAGCGTTTTTAAGTTTTTTCTAAACTGTAGCGTTTTGTATATATCAAGTAGTTTTACTTATTATATTGCATAAAAACCCTAAATGTAGTGTTTTTAATGATTTTAGCATTTCAGTGATATATAGCTGTTTTCCTCAAATTGAAGTATAAAATCCTCTTTTTTGAAAATTTTCACCTATAATACCTTTCATTACATTAAACTATTTAATAGAAGAGTAAGAGATTATTTTGTGATATAACGATATATTGAAATCGTTTTTCATACCTTCTTGTAAAATGTAAAAGTTTTTTGATATTACAAGAGTTTTACTTTTATATTGCTATAAACCCATAAAATGTATGTTTTCAATGTTATTTGCTATTTTTTCGGTGATATATAGCTGTTTTCCTACCAATTTAAGTATACAACCTTTTTTAGAATAATTTTCACCACAAGTAGCTTTCATTTGATTAAATATTTAAAAAGAAGAGTAAGAGGTTATTTTTGTGAATAACGGGAATTGCAAGCGTTTTTTTATAGTTCTTGTAAACTGTAGCGTTATTTATAAAAAAGAGTTTTTTATTTTATTTCTATAAACATATAAAATGAGTGTTTTCAATGAAATTTTGCTAGTTTTCAGTGATTATTGTTTACCCCAAAATTTAAGTATATAATCCCTTTTTTAGAATAAATTTTCACCTATAAGTAGCTTAATTTCATTAAGCTATTAAATAGAAGAGCAAGAGGTATATTTTTGTATAACGGGATATTGCAAGCGTTTTTTTATAGTTTCTTGTAAAAATTTTACGTTATTTATTATACAAGTATTTTTTCTTTATATGCTATAAACCCATAAAATGTAGTGTCTTCAATAGTTTTGCTAGTTATCAGTGAATATAGCTGTTTTCCTAAAATTGAAGATAAAATTCTTTTAGAATAATTTTTCACCAATAAATAGCTTACATTACATTAAATATTAATAGAAGTTAAGAGGTTTTTATTGTGATATAACGGATAGGGGTTTCGTTTTCATAATTTTTGTAAATGTAGCGTTTTTGTATATCAAGTAGTTTTTCTCCTCTTTGCTTAAACCCCTAAAATGTTGTTTTCAATGATATTACTATTTATCGGGATAATAGCTGTTTTCCCCAAAATTTAAGTATAAAATCCTCTTTTTAGAATAATTTGACCTATAAGTACCTTACATTTTCATTAAGCTATTAAAAGAAGAGTAAGAGGTTTTTATTGTGATATAACGGATTTTGCAAAGGTTTTTCATAGTTCTTTAAACTGTAGCGTATTTTAATTTTTCAAGTAGTTTACTTTATATTGCTATAAACCCAAAAAATGTAGTGTTTTAAAGATTTTAGCTAGTTATCAGTGAAAATTTGCTGTTTTCCTACAAATTTAGTATAAAACCTCTTTTTAGTAATTTGCACCCATAAAATAGCTTACATTACATAAGCTATTAAATAGAAGAGTAAAGGGTTTTTTTTGTGATATAACGATATATTTAAAGCGTTTTTTTAGCTTCTGTAAACTGTAACGTTATTTATATACAAGAGTTTTTTTTTTTCAATTTCTAAAACCCATAAAATGGGGTTTTTAATGTATTAGCTATTTATCGGGGGTATATAGCTGTTTTCTACCAATTGAAGATCAAACCCTTTTTTTGAATAATTTGCACCTATAAGTAGTTAATTTGATTAAATATTAAATAGAAGAGAAGAGATTTTTATTTTGATATAACGGGTATATTGCAAGCGTTTTTCATAGTTTTTTTGAAACTGTAGCTTTTTTGTATATAACAAGAGTTTTATTATTATATTTCTATAAAATATAAAAATTTGTATTTTCAAAGAATTTTTTGCTAGTTATCAGTGATTATAGTGTTTCTACAAATTAAAGTTAAAATCCTCTTTTTTGAAAAATTTTCACTATAAGAGCTTCATTACATTAAATATTAAATAGAAAAGCAAGAGGGTTTTTATTGTATATAAAAGGGATATTGCAAGCGTTTTTTTATGTTTTTTTTGTAAACTGTAGCGTTTTTGTAATATACAAGTAGTTTTACATTTTATTTATAAACCATAAAAAGTAGTGTTTTTAATGAGTTTAGCAGTTTTCAGTGAATATAGCTGTTTTCCTACAAATTAAGCATAAAACCCCTTTTTTTGAATACTTTGCCCCTATAAGTAGCTTACATTACAAACCATTATTTGAAGAGTAAGAGGTTATTTTTTGGAATCGGGTATTGCTTGCGTTTTTTTTAATTTTTGTAAACGTAGCGTTTTTTGTATATATACAATAGTTTTTTTCCTCATTTGCTAAAACCCCAAAATTTTGGTTTTTTAATGATATTTGCTATTTTACGGTGATTATAGTGTTTTCCCACAAAATTTAATTAAAACCCCTTTTTAGAAAATTTTTCCTATAAGTACCTTTATTACATTAAGCATTAAATGAAGAGAAGAGGTTATTTTTTTGATTAACGGTATTTTGCAAGCGTTTTTCATAGTTTCTTCTAAACGTAGGTTATTGTTATATACAAGTATTTTTACTTATTATATTGCTATAAACCCATAAAATTAGGTTTTTTAAAGATTTTTGCTAGTTATCAGTGTTAAGCTGTTTTTCCCCACAAATTGAAGTATAAAACCTCTTTTTAGAATTTAATTTTCAAATATAAGTAGCTTACTTACATTTAAACTATTTAAAAGAAGGTAAAAGGTATTTTTTGTGATATAAAAGGTATATTGAAAGCGTTTTCTGCTTCTTGTAAAATGTAACGTTTTTTTATAATCAAGTATTTTTTTTTTCCTATTTCTATAAACCCCTAAAATGTAGTGTTTTTAAGTTTTAGCTTTTTTATCGGTGATATATGCTGTTTTTCCCACCAATTGATGTATACAACCTTTTTTTAGAAAATTTTCACCTATAAGTAGCTTACATTGAAAGCTATTTAAATAAAGAGTAAGAGGTTTTTTTATTGGATTTTAACGGTATATTGCAAGCGTTTTTTCATGTTTCTTGTAAACTGTAGCGTTTTTTGTATTTAAAAATATTTTACAAAATTGATAAAATAAAATTTTTAGGTTTTAATGAATTTATTTTTTACATAATATAGCTGTTTTACCCTACAAATGAAGTATAAAAACCTCTTTTTTGAAAAATTTGCACCTATAAGTAGCTTTCTTCATTAAGCTATTAAATAGAAGAGCAAGAGGTTTTTTATTTTGATATAACGGTATATTGCAAGCATTTTTCATAGTTTTTGTAAAAATTAGGTTTTTTGTATATATACAAGTAGTTTTTCTTATCATTGCTATAAAACCCTAAAATTTTGTTTCAATGTTTAGCAATTTATCGGTGATATATAGCTGTTTTTTTTCAAATTGAAGAAAACCCTTTTTAGAATATTTGCACCATAAGTACTTCATTAATTTAAACTTTAAATAGAAAAGGGAAAAGGTTATTTTTTTGTGATATAAAGGATATTGCAAGGTTTTTCAAATTTTTCTAAACTGTAGCGTTATTTTTAATACAAGTAGTTTACTTATTATATTCTAAAACCCCCAAAAAGTAGTGTTTTTTAATGAGTTTAGCTAGTTTCAGTGATATATAGCTGTTTTCCCACAAAATTTAAGCATAAAAACCTCTTTTTAGAAATTTTGCACCCATAAGTAGCTTACATTACATTAAGCTATTAATGAAAAGAAAGGTTTTTAGGATTAAAAGGTTAATTGCTTTCGTTTTTCATAGTTTCTTGTAAATGTAGCGTTATTGTATATATACAAGTAGTTTTTTCCTCATATTTTTAAAACCCCCAAAAGTAGTTTTCAAAGATTTTAGCTAGTTATCAGTGAATATGGGTGTTTTCCACAAATTGAAGTATAAAATCCTTTTTTTTTAATAATTTTCACCCATAAGAAGCTTTCTTTCATTAAGCTATTAAATGAAAAGGGAAGAGGTTTTTTATTGTGATATAACGATATATTTAAACGTTTTTTTATAGCTTCTTGTAAACTGTAACGTTATTGTATATATACAATAGTTTTCTTTTCATTGCTATAAACCCCAAATGTTGTGTTTCAATGTTATTACTATTTATCGGTGATAAAGTTTTTTCCTACAAATTTAAGTATAAAATCCTCTTTTTTGAAAAATTTGCACCTATAAGAGCTTACATTAGATTAAGCTATTAAATAGAAAGTAAGAGGTTTTTTATTGGAAAAACGGGAATTGCAACGTTTTTCATAGTTTTTGTAAACGTAGCGTTATTTTATAATACAATGTTTTTTTTATTATATTTCTAAAAATAAAATTTTTTGTTTTAAGAATTTAGTAGTTATCAGTGAATATAGGGTTTTCCTACAAATTGAGTAAAAATCCCCTTTTTAGAAAAATTTGACCCATAAGAGTTCATTTCATTAAGCTATAAATAGAAGAGCAAGAGGTTATTTTTGTGATATAAAGGATATTTTCAAGCGTTTTTCATAGTTTCTGTAAACTGTGCGTTATTTTATATATACAAGTAGTTTTTTTTATTTTTAAATTTCTTTAAAACCCCTAAAATGTAGTGTTTTTAATGGTTTAATAGTTTTCAGTGATAAAGCTGTTTTTCCCACAAATTTAAGCAAAAATCCTCTTTTTTGAATACTTTTACCCAAATACTTTCATTTCATTAACTATTTTATAGAAGATAAGAGGGTTTTTTATTGTGAAAAAAAAACGGAATTTCTTGCGTTTTTTTTAATTTTTTTAAAAATGAGCGTTATTGTAATATCAATATTTTTTCTCCTCATATCTTATAAAACCCCCAAATGTATGTTTTTAATGATATTAGCATTTATCGGTGATATATAGTGTTTTTCCCACAAATTGAAGTATAAAATCCCCTTTTTAGAATAATTTTCACCTATAAGTACCTTACATTTAATAAGCTATTAAATAGAAATAAGAGGTTATTTATTGGATAAACGGGATTTTCCGTTTTTCATAGTTTCTTCTAAACTTTTGCGTTATTGTATTATACAAAATTTTTTTTTATTTTTTTCAAAATCCTAAAAAATTTGGTTTTTTAATGATTTTAGTATTACAGTGATAATACTGTTTTCTAAAAATTAATATTAAAATCCCCCTTTTAGAATAAATTTTTACCCATAAGTAGCTTACTACATTAAGTATTTTAAAAAGAAGAGAAAAGGTTATTTTATTGTGATATAAAGATATATTAAAACTTTTTCATAGCTTCTTGTAAACTGTAAGTTTTGTAAATACAAGTAGTTTTACTTATCCTATTGCATAAACCATAAAATGTAGTGTTTCCAATTTATTAGCTTTTGGTGGGTAATAGTGTTTTCCCCAACCCAAATTTAGTATACAATCCTTTTTTTTTGAATAATTTGCACCTTAAGTAGCTTACATTTGATTAAGCTATTAAATAGAAAAGTAAGAGGTTATTTATTGTGATATAAGGTATATTTTCAAGCGTTTTCTAGTTTCTTCTAAACTGAGCGTTATTGATAATACAAGTAGTTTTTCTTATTATATTGCATAAACATATAAAAAGTAGTGTTTCAATGAATTTTGCTAGTTATCAGTGAATAAGCTGTTTACCTACAAATTTAAGTATAAAACCTCTTTTAGAATATTTTACAACCCCTAAAGTAGTTTTCATAACTATTAATGAATATAGGTTATTTATTGGATATCCAAATAATCTTGCTTTTTTTAATATTTCTTGTAAACTTACTTAATTAAGTATTAAATATAAGTAGAGTATTTATCTCATATTGTATAAACCCTAAAATTTGTTTTCAATGATTTTAGCTGTTATCAGTAATTGCGTTTGTTCTAACAATTGAAGTTAATATCTATTTTTTAACATAATTTCACCTATAAGATATTACTACATTAGTATATAAATAGAAGTTTTCAAAATTTTATTGGAATAACGTATATTGCAGGTATTTTCATAGTTTCTTGAATTAAACTAGCGTTATTAATATATACAAGAGTTTTTATTTATTATTTCTATAAATCCCAAATTTATAGTTTTTCAATGATATTGATTATTGGTGATATATAGCAGTTTTTACTAAATTGAAGTATAAACCCTTTAAAATTGTGTTCCTATAAGTAGCTTTATCTAATTAGCTATTAAATACGAAATTGAGGTATTAAATCTTATTTTAGAATAATTTGCAACGTTTTCATATTCATTAAACTGTGATATTGTATAATCAAGTATTTATTATATAACGTTATTGCAAACCTATAAAATGTGTTTTTAAACTTAGCTTTATGTTATATCAATAGTTTTTTCTTATTGATAAACATAAAATTATTTTTCATGATAATAATTTCACTATAATAGCTATTTTCCTAACATAAATAGAGGATAAGAGGTTTTTAGATATTTAACCGGTATATTACATTCTTATAGTTTTGTAAATGAGCGTTTGTATTATACAAGTAGTTTAACGTATTTCATCTTTTTAAGTTACTCTAAATGTAATGTTTTCATATGATATTGCATTATTTGATTATTATAGTGTTTACCCAAATTGATGTTTTAAAATCCTTTTTTAAATATTTCACATATAGCTGTTTCCTACAATTAAGCAGTAAATCCGATTAAGAGGTATTTATGTGATATAACTATATTGCAAAGCTTTAATAGTTTTTCAAAGTATTTATTGTATATAACAAGTAATTTATCTATTATTATTGCTATTAACCTAAAAAGTAGTGTTTTCACATATTATTAGTAGTTACAGTATATATAGCTGTTATCCTAAAATATGTTAAATGATATTAAGCCTCTTTTATGGTATTATAGCGTTTTATACAAATTAGTAAGTATAAATCTTTAGAATAAGTTGCTACTATAGTATTAACGGTTATATTGCAATGTTTTATAAGTTTTTTTGTAAAGTAGCGTATATTGAATCAAGTATTTTATTTATTGCTAAACTAAAAATGTTTGTTTTCAAGATATTTAGCTTTTACGGTGTATATAGCTAAATTTCAAATTTAGTATAAATTCTTTTAATAATTTGCCTAAAACTTAAGTATAATCCACTTTTAAATAAAATATGTACTTATTAGTATTAACGGTATATTGCAACGTTTTATAAAGTTTCTTTAAATGTAGCGTTATTGTATATATACAAGTTAGTTTACTTATTATATTGCTATAAAGCATAAAAATGTAGTGTTTTCATGAATTTAGCTGTTATCAGTGATATATAGCTGTTTTCACAATTGAAGATTAAATCCACTTTTTAGAATAATTTGCACCTATAAGTAGCTTACATTACATTAAGCTATTAAATAAAGAGTAAGAGCTTATTTATTGTGAATAACGGTATATTGCAATCGTTTTTCATAGTTTCTTGTAAACTGTAGCGTTATTGTATATATACAAGTAGTTTTACTTATTATATTGCTATAAACCCATAAAATGTAGTGTTTTCAATGAATTTAGCTAGTTATCAGCGATAATAACCTGTTTTCCTACAAATTGAAGTATAAAATCACTTTTTTAGAATAATTTGCAACCTATAAGTAGCTTACATTACATTAAGCTATAAATAGAAGAGTAAGAGGTTATTTATTGTGATATAACGGTATATTGCAAGCGTTAATCATAGTTTCTTCTAAACTGTAGCGTTATTGTATATATACAAGTATTTACTTATCTATTGCTTATAAACCCATTAAAATGTAGTGTTTTCAATGATATTATCTATTTATCGGTGATATATAGCTGTTTTCCTACAAATTGAAGTATAAAATCCTCTTTTTAGAATAAATTTGCAACCTATAAGTAGCTTACATTACATTAAGCTAGTAAATAGAAGAGTAAAAGGTTATTTATTGTGATATAACGGTATATTGCAAGCGTTTTTCATAGTTTCTCTAAACTGTAGCGTTATTGTATATATACAAGTAGTTTTACTTATTATATTGCTATAAAGCCATAAAATGTAGTGTTTTTCAATGAATTTAGCTAGTTAAGTGATATATAGCTGTTTTCCTACAAATTGAAGTATAAAATCCACTTTTTAGAATAATTTGCACCTATAGTAGCTTACATTACATTAAGCTATTAAATAAAAGAGTAAGAGCTTATTTATTGTGATATAACGGTATATTGCAATCGTTTTTCATAGTTTCTTGTAAACTGTAGCGTTATTGTATATATACAAGTAGTTTTACTTATCATATTGCTATAAACCCATAAAATGTAGTGTTTTCAATGATATTAGCTATTTATCTGAATTATACTTGTTTTCCTACAAATTAAAGTAGACAATCCTTTTTTTAGAATAATTTGCACTCTAAGTAGCTTTAATTACATTAAGCTAATAAATAGAAGAGTAAGAGGTTATTTATTGTGATATAACGGTATATTGCAAGCGTTTTTCATAGTTTCTTGTAAACTGTAGCGTTATTGTATTTATACAAGTAGTTTTACTTATCATATTGCTATAAACCCTTAAAATGTAGTGTTTTCAATGACATTAGCTATTTATCGATGATATATAGCTGTTTTCCTACAAATTGAAGTATAAAATCCTCTTTTTAGAATAATTTGCACCTATAAGTAGCTTACATTACATGAAGCTATTATATAAAATAGTAAGAGGTTATTTATTGTGATATAACGATATATTGCAAGCGTTTTTCATAGTTTCTTCTAAACTGTAGCGTTATTGTATATATACAAGTAGTTTTACTTATTATATTGCTATAAACCCATAAAATGTAGTGTTTTCAATGAATTTAGCTAGTTATCAGCGATATATAGCTGTTTTCCTACAAATTGAAGTATAAAATCCTTTTTTTAGAATAATTTGCACCTATAAGTAGCTTACATTACATTAAGCTATTAAATAGAAGAGTAAGAGGTTATTTATTGTGATATAACGGTATATTGCAAGCGTTATTCATAGTTTCTTCTAAACTGTAGCGTTATTGTATATATACAAGTAGTTTTACTTATCCTATTGCTATAAACCCATAAAATGTAGTGTTTTCAATGATATTAGCTATTTATCGGTGATATATAGCTGTTTTCCTACAAATTGAAGTATAAAATCCTCTTTTTAGAATAATTTGCACCTATAAGTAGCTTACATTACATTAAGCTAATAAATAGAAGAGTAAGAGGTTATTTATTGTGATATAGCGGGTTATTGCAAGCGTTTTTCACAGTTTCTTGTAAACTGTAGCGTTATTGTATATATACAAGTAGTTTTACTTATCATATTGCTATAAACCCATAAAATGTAGTGTTTTCAATGATTTTAGCTAGTTAGCAGTGAAGAGTTTTTTTTCTTCTATAAATTGAAGTATATTGCTTTATATCTGTAGCTAAATAGCTTTTTATATATGCTACATATTTTACAAAATTAATAGCTATAAATATGTATTTCTCATGAAATTTAGATATCAATTTTAATCCTAAAAACAATGTTTTTTCAAGTATTTTAATGTATTTTTGAATGGCTAAATAATGTCGAAATTTGACATTATTCAGCACCTTTACACAATTATATTTTACAATATTATGAGGTTAAAATATGTGTTTTTAATGAAAATTATGTATCAATTTTAATCTTAGAAACAACGTTTTTTCAAGTGTTTAAATGTATTTTTTGAAAGGCTAAAATGTGTTGAAAATTGACATTATTCAGCCCTTTTTTTGATAGAGAAATTCAAAATGTGGTATTATAGTTGTTTTCGTTAGAAATTGCTATTTTAAACTACTGTAAGCTTATAGTAGGAGTTTGAGACTCTATGTTGTGATACAATTGTATATTACACGTGTTTTTAATAGTTTCTTGTTCATTGTAGTGTTATATCATTAATAGAAGGAATTTACCTTATGATAATGCTTTATACCCTCGAAATGTGTTCTTTTCAATGTTTTTAGCTAGTATTCGGTCATATATAGCAGTTTTCCTACAAATTGATGTATACAATCCTTTTTTTAGAATAATTTGCACCTATAAGTAGCTTACATTACATTAAGCTAATAATTAGAAGAGTAATAGGCTATTTATTGTGTTATAACGGTATATTGCAAGCGTTTTTCATAGTTTCTTGTAAACTGTAGCGGTATTATATATATACAAGTAGTTTTACTTATCATATTGCTATAAACCCATAAAATGTAGTGTTTTCAATGATTCTAGCTAGTTATCAGGGAAGAGTTTTTTTTTCTACAAATTGAAGTATATTTCTTTATAACTGTAGCTAAATAGCTTTTTATATTTGCTACAACTATATTTTACAAAATTAATAGCTAAAAATATGTATTTTTCATGAAATTTAGATATCAATTTTAATCTTAAAAACAATGTTTTTTCAAGTATTTTAATGTATTTTTGAAAGGCAATGTCGAGATTTGAGAAACTTCTGAAGAAATTCTGTGAAATTCAGCACTTTTACACAACTATATTTAACAATGTTATGAGCTAACAATATGTATTTTTCATGAAATTTAGGTATCAATTTTAGTCTTAAAAACAACATTTTTTCAAGTGTTTTAATGTATTTTTGGAAAGCCTAAAAAATGTCGAAATTTGACATTATTCAGCACTTTTACACAATTATATTTTAATATATTATGGGCTTAAAATATGTATTTTTCATGAAATTTATGTATCAATTTTATTCTTAAAAACAACGTTTTTCAAGTGTTTTAATATATTTTTGAAGTGCTAAAAAATGTCGAAAATTGACATTATTCAGAACTTTTTTTGATAGAGAAATTCAAAATGTGGTATTATAGTTGTTTTCGTTAGAAATTGCTATTTTAAACTACTGTAAGCTTATAGTAGGAGTTTGAGACTCTATGTTGTGATACAATTGTATATTACACGTGTTTTTAATAGTTTCTTGTTAATTGTAGTGTTATATCATTAATAGAAGGAATTTACCTTATGATAATGCTTTATACCCTCGAAATATGTTCTTTTCAATGTTTTTAGCTAGTATTCGGTCATATATAGCAGTTTTCCTACAAATTGATGTATACAATCCTTTTTTTAGAATAATTTGCACCTATAAATAGCTTACATTACATTAAGCTAATAAATAGAATAGTAAGAGGTTATTTATTGTGATATAACGGTATATTGCAAGTGTTTTTCATAGTTTCTTGTAAACTGTATCGTTATTGTATATATACAACTAGTTTTACTTATCATATTGCTATAAACCCATAAAATGTAGTGTTTTCAATTATATTAGCTATTTATCGGTGATATATAGCTGTTTTCCTACAAATTAAAGTATAAAATCCTCTTTTTAGAATAATTTGCACCTATAAGTAGCTAAAATTACATTAAGCTATTAAACAGAAGAGTAAAAGGTTATTTATTGGGATATAAGTATATTGGTATATTGGTATCGGTATATTGCAAGCGTTTTTCATAGTTTCTTCTAAACTGTAGCGTTATTGTATATATACAAGTAGTTTTACTTATTATATTGCTATAAACCCATAAAATGTAGTGTTTTCAATGATTTTAGCTAGTTATCACTGAAGAGTTGTTTTTTTCTACAAATTGAAGTATATTTCTTTATATCTGTAGCTAAATAGCTTTTTATATTTGCTATAACTATATTTTACAATATTAATAGCTAAAAATATGTATTTCTCATGAAATTTAGATATCAATTTTAATCTTAAAAACAATGTTTTTTCAAGTATTTTAATGTATTTTTGAAAGGCTAAATAATGTCGAAATTTGACATTATACAGCACTTTTACACAACTACATTTTACAATGTTATGAGCTAAAAATATGTATTTTTCATGAAATTTAGGTATCAATTTTATTCTTAAAAACAACGTTTTACAAGTGTTTTAATGTATTTTTGAAAGCCTAAAAAATGTTGAAATTTGACATTATAAAGCACTTATACACAACTATATTTTACAATATTATGGGCTTAAAATATGTATTTTTCATGAAATTTATGTATCAATTTTATTCTTAAAAACAACGTTTTAAAAGTGTTTTAATGTATTTTTGAAGGGCTAAAAAATGTCGAAAATTGACATTATGGAGCCTTTTTTTTGATAGAGAAATTCAAAATGTGGAATTATAGTTGTTTTCGTTAAAAATTGCTATTTTAAACTACTGTAAGCTTATAATAGGAGGTTGAGACTCTATATTGTGATACAATTGTATATTATACGTGTTTTTCATAGTTTCTTCTTAATTGTAGTGTTATATCATTAATAGAAGGTATTTACCTTATGATAATGCATTATACCCTCGAAATGTGTACTTTTCAATGATTTTAGCTAGTTATCGGTGATATATAGCTGTTTTCCGACAAATTGAAGTATACAATCCTTTTTTTAGAATAATTTGCACCTATAAGTAGCTTACATTACATTAAGCTAATAAATAGAAGAGTAAGAGGTTATTTATTATGATATAACGGTATATTGCAAGCGTTTTTCATAGTTTCTTGCTAACTGTAGCGTTATTGTATATATACAAGAAGTTTTACTTATCATATTGCTATAAACCCATAAAATGTAGTGTTTTCAATGATATTAGCTATTTATCGGTGATATATAGCTGTTTTCCTACAAATTGAAGTATAAAATCCTCTTTTTAGAATAATTTGCACCTATAAGTAGCTTACATTACATTAAGCTATTAAACAGAAGAGTAAGAGGTTATTTATTGTGATATAAGTATATTGGTATATTGGTATCGGTATATTGCAAGCGTTTTTCAAAGTTTCTTCTAAACTGTAGCGTTATTGTATATATACAAGTAGTTTTACTTATTATATTGCTATAAACCCATAAAATGTAGTGTTTTCAATGATTTTAGCTAGTTATCACAGAAGAGTTGTTTTTTTCTACAAATTGAAGTATATTTCTTTATATCTGTAGCTAAATAGCTTTTTATATTTGTTACAACTATATTTTACAAATTAATAGCTAAAAATATGTATTTCTCATGAAATTTAGATATCAATTTTAATCTTAAAAACAATGTTTTTTCAAGTATTTTAATGTATTTTTGAAAGGCTAAATAATGTCGACATTTGACATTATTCAGCACTTTTACACAACTACATTTTACAATGTTATGAGCTAAAAATATGTATTTTTCATGAAATTTAGGTATCAATTTTAATCTTAAAAACAACGTTTTCTCAAGTGTTTTAATGTATTTTTGAAAGCCTAAAAAATGTCGAAATTTGACATTATTCAGCACTTTTACACAACTATATTTTACAGTATTATGGGCTTAAAATATGTATTTTTCATGAAATTTATGTATCAATTTTATTCTTAAAAACAACGTTTTACAAGTGTTTTAATGTATTTTTGAAGGGTTAAAAAATGTCGAAAATTGACATTATGGAGCCCTTTTTTTGATAGAGAAATTCAAAATGTGGAATTATAGTTGTTTTCGTTAGAAATTGCTATTTTAAACTACTGTAAGCTTATAATAGGAGTTTGAGACCCTATATTGTGATACAATTGTATATTATACGTGTTTTTTATAGTTTCTTCTTAATTGTAGTGTTATATCATTAATAGAGGGAATCTACCTTATGATAATGCTTTATACCCTCAAAATGTGTTCTTTTCAATGATTTTATTAGCTAGTTATTGGTGATATATAGCAGTTTTCCTACAAATTGATGTATACAATCCTTTTTTTAGAATAATTTGCACCTATAAGTAGCTTACATTACATTAAGCTAATAAATAGAAGAGTAATAGGTTATTTATTGTGTTATAACGGTATATTGCAAGCGTTTTTCATAGTTTCTTGTAAACTGTAGCGGTATTATATATATACAAGTAGTTTTACTTATCATATTGCTATAAACACATAAAATGTAGAGTTTTCAATGATTCTAGCTAGTTATTAGGGAAGAGTTTTTTTTTTCTACAAATTGAAGTATATTTCTTTATATCTGTAGCTAAATAGCTTTTTATATTTGCTACAACTATATTTTACAAAATTAATAGCTAAAAATATGTATTTTTCATGAAATTTAGACATCAATTTTAATCTTAAAAACAATGTTTTTGCAAGTATTTTAATGTATTTTTGAAAGGCTACATAATGTCGAAATTTGAGAAACTTCTGAAGAAATTCTGTGAAATTCAGCACTTTTACACAACTATATTTAACAATGTTATGAGCTAAAAATATGTATTTTTCATGAAATTTAGGTATCAATTTTAGTCTTAAAAACAACATTTTTTCAAGTGTTTTAATGTATTTTTGGAAAACCTAAAAAATGTTGATATTTGACATTATTCAGCACTTTTACACAACTATATTTTACAATATTATGGGCTTAAAATATGTATTTTTCATGAAATTTATGTATCAATTTTATTCTTAAAAACAACGTTTTTCAAGTGTTTTAATATATTTTTGAAGTGCTAAAAAATGTCGAATATTGACATTATTCAGCCCTTTTTTTGATAGAGAAATTCAAAATGTGGAATTAAAGTTGTTTTCTTTAAAAATTGCTATTTTAAACTACTGTAAGCTTATAATAGGAGATTGAGACTCTATATTGTGATACAATTGTATATTATACGTGTTTTTCATAGTTTCTTCTTAATTGTAGTGTATGTCATTAATAGAAGATATTTACCTTATGATAATGCATTATACCCTCAAAATGTGTACTTTTCAATGATTTTAGCTAGTTATCGGTGATATATAGCTGTTTTCCGACAAATTGAAGTATACAATCCTTTTTTTAGAATAATTTGCACCTATAGCTTACATTACATTAAGCTAATAAATAGAATAGTAAGAGGTTATTTATTGTGATATAACGGTATATTACAAGTGTTTTTCATAGTTTCTTGTAAACTGTAGCGTTATTGTATATATACAAGTAGTTTTACTTATCATATTGCTATAAACCCATAAAATGTAGTGTTTTCAATGATATTAGCTATTTATCGGTGATATATAGCTGTTTTCCTACAAATTGAAGTATAAAATCCTCTTTTTAGAATAATTTGCACCTATAAGTAGCTAAAATTACATTAAGCTATTAAACAGAAGAGTAAAAGGTTATTTATTGGGATATAAGTATATTGGTATATTGGTATCGGTATATTGCAAGCGTTTTTCATAGTTTCTTCTAAACTGTAGCGTTATTTTATATATACAAGTAGTTTTACTTAATATATTGCTATAAACCCATAAAATGTAGTGTTTTCAATGATTTTAGCTAGTTATCACTGAAGAGTTTTTTTTTTCTACAAATTGAAGTATATTTCTTTATATCTGTAGCTAAATAGCTTTTTATATTTGCTATAACTATATTTTACAAAATTAATAGCTAAAAATATGTATTTCTCATGAAATTTAGAAACAATTTTAATCTTAAAAACAATGTTTTTTCAAGTATTTTGATGTATTTTTGAAAGGCTAAATAATGTCGAAATTTGAAATTATACAGCACTTTTACACAACTACATTTTACAATGTTATGAGCTAAAAATATGTATTTTTCATGATATTTAGGTATCAATTTTAATCTTAAAAACAAAGTTTTCTCAAGTGTTTTAATGTATTTTTGAAAGCCTAAAAAATGTCGAAATTTGACATTATTCAGCACTTTTACACAACTATATTTTACAATACTATGAGCTTAAAATATGTATTTTTCATGAAATTTGTGTATCAATTTTAATCTTAGAAACAACGTTTTTTCAAGTGTTTTAATGTATTTTTGAAGGGCTAAAAAATGTCGAAAATTGACATTATTCAGCCCTTTTTTTGATAGAGAAATTCAAAATGTGGAATTAGTGTTATTTTCGTTAGAAATTGCTATTTTAAACTACTGTAAGCTTATAATAGGAGTTTGAGACTCTATATTGTGATACAATTGTATATTATACGTGTTTTTCATAGTTTCTTCTTAATTGTAGTGTATGTCATTTATAGAAGGTATTTACCTTATGATAATGCATTATACCCTCAAAATGTGTACTTTTCAATGATTTTAGCTAGTTATCGGTGATATATAGCTGTTTTCCGACAAATTGAAGTATACAATCCTTTTTTTAGAATAATTTGCACCTATAGCTTACATTACATTAAGGTAATAAATAGAATAGTAAGAGGTTATTTATTGTGATATAACGGTATATTACAAGTGTTTTTCATAGTTTCTTGTAAACTGTAGCGTTATTGTATATATACAAATAGTTTTACTTATCATATTGCTATAAACCCATAAAATGTAGTGTTTTCAATGATTTCAGCTACTTATCAGTGAAAAGTTTTTTTTTTCTACAAATTGAAGTATATTTCTTTATATCTGTAGCTAAATAGCTTTTTATATTTGCTATAACTATATTTTACAAAATTAATAGCTAAAAATATGTATTTCTCATGAAATTTAGATTTCAACTTTAATCTTAAAAACAATGTTTTTTCAAGTATTTTAATGTATTTTTGAAAGGCTAAATAATATCGAAATTTGACATTATACAGCACTTTTACACAACTACATTCTACAATGTTATGAGCTAAAAATATGTATTTTTCATGAAATTTAGGTATCAATTTTCATCTTAAAAACAACGTTTTCTCAAGTGTTTTAATGTATTTTTGAAAACCTAAAATATGTCGAAATTTGACATTATCCAGCATTCTACACAACTATATTTTACAATATTATGAGCTTAAAATATGTATTTTTAATGAAAATTATGTATCAATTTTAATCTTAAAAACAACATTTTTACAAGTGTTTTAATGTATTTTTGAAGGGCTAAAATGTGTCGAAAATTGACATTATTCAGCCCTTTTTTTGATAGAGAAACTCAAAATCTGGTATTATACTTGTTTTCGTTAGAAATTGCTATTTTAAACTACTGTAAGCTTATAATAGGAGTTTGAGACTCTATGTTGTGATACAATTGTATATTACACGTGTTTTTAATAGTTTCATGTTAATTGTAGTGTTACATCATTAATAGAAGGAATTTACCTTATGATAATGCTTTATACCCTCAAAATGTGTTCTTTTCAATGATTTTAGCTAGTATTCGGTGATATATAGCAGTTTTCCTACAAATTGATGTATACAATCCTTTTTTAGAATAATTTGCACCTATAAGTAGCTTACATTACATTAAGCTAATAAATAGAAGAGTAATAGGTTATTTATTGTGATATAACATTATATTGCAAGCGTTTTTCATAGTTTCTTGTAAACTGTAGCGGTATTGTATATATACATGTAGTTTTACTTATCATATTGCTATAAACCCATAAAATGTAGTGTTTTCAATGATTCTAGCTAGTTATCAGGGAAGAGTTTTTTTTTTCTACAAATTGAAGTATATTTCTTTATATCTGTAGCTAAATAGCTTTTTATATTTGCTACAACTATATTTTACCAAATTAATAGCTAAAAATATGTATTTTTCATGAAATTTAAATATCAATTTTAATCTTATAAACAATGTTTTTTCAAGTATTTTAATGTATTTTTGAAAGGCTAAATAATGTCGAAATTTGACATTATTCAGCACTTTTACACAACTATATTTAACAATGTTATGAGCTAAAAATATGTATTTTTCATGAAATTTAGGTATCAATTTTATTCTAAAAAACTACGTTTTACAAGTGTTTTAATGTATTTTTGAAAGCCTAAAAAATGTCGATATTTGACATTATTCAGCACTTTTACACAACTATATTTTACAATACTATTGAGCTTAAAATATGTATTTTTCATGAAATTTATGTATCAATTTTACTCTTAAAAACAATGTTTTACAAGTGTTTTAATGTATTTTTGAAGGGCTAAAAAATGTCGAAAATTGACATTATGCAGCCCTTTTTTGGATAGAGAAATTCAAAATGTGGAATTATAGTTGTTTTCGTTAAAAATTGCTATTTTAAACTACTGTAAGCTTATAATAGGAGGTTGAGACTCTATATTGTGATACAATTGTATATTATACGTGTTTTTCATAGTTTCTTCTTAATTTTAGTGTTATATCATTAATAGAAGGAATTTACCTTATGATAATGCTTTATACCCTCAAAATGTGTACTTTTCAATGATTTTAGCTAGTTATCGGTGATATATAGCTGTTTTCCGACAAATTGAAGTATACAATCCTTTTTTTAGAATAATTTGCACCTATAAGTAGCTTACATTACATTAAGCTAATAAAAAGAAGAGTAGAGGTTATTTATTGTGATATCGGTATATTGCAAGCGTTTTTCATAGTTTTTTTGTAAAACTGTAGCGTCATTGTATATATCAAGTATTTTTACTTATCATATTGCTAAAACCCATAAAATGTAGTGTTTTTTAATGATATTTGCTATTTATCGGGGATATATAGCTGTTTTCCTACAAAATTTAAGTATAAAATCCCTTTTTAGAATAATTTGCACCTATAAATAGCTTACATTACATTAAAACTATTAACAGAAGAGTAAGAGGCTATTTTTGTGATATAAGTATATTGGTATATTTGGGATCGGTATATTGCAAGCGTTTTTCATAGTTTTTTTCTAACTGTAGCGTTATTTATATTACAAGTAGTTTTACTTATTATATTGCTATAAACCCATAAATGTAGTGTTTTCAATGATTTAGCTAGTTATCACTGTAGAGTATTTTTTCTTCTACAAATTGAAGTATATTTCTTTATATCTGTAGCTAAATAGCCTTTTATATTTGTTACAACTATATTTTACAAAAATTTAAAAGCTAAAAATATGTATTTCTCATGAAATTTAGATATCAATTTTAATCTTAAAACATTGTTTTTTCAAGTATTTTAATGTATTTTTGAAAGGCTAAATAATGTCGAAATTTGACATTATTCAGCACTTTTACACAACTACATTTTTACAATGTTATGAGCTAAAAATATGTATTTTTCATGAAATTTAGGGATCAATTTTAATCTAAAAAAAACGTTTTTCAAGTGTTTTTAATGTATTTTTGAAGGCCTAAAAAATGTCGAAATTTGACATTATTCAGGGACTTTTTCACAACTATATTTTACAATACTATTGAGCTTAAAATATGTATTTTTTCATGAAATTTATATATCAAATTTTAATCTTAGAAACAACGTTTTTTCAAGTATTTTATGTATTTTTGAAGGGCTAAAAATGTCGAAAATTGACATTATTCAGCCTTTTTTTGATAGAGAATTCAAAATGTGGAAATTTTAGTTGTTTTCGTTAGAAATTGCTATTTTAAACTACTGTAAGCTTATAATAGGAAATTTGGTGACCCTATATTGTGATACAATTGTATATTATACGTGTTTTTCATAGTTTCTTCTTAATTGTAGTGTTATATCATTAATAGAGGGAATTTTTCCTTATGATAATCTTTATACCCTCAAAAAGTGTTCTTTTCAAAGATTTTAGCTAGTTATCGGTGATATATAGCTGTTTCCCACAAAATTTAAGTATACAATCCTTTTTTAGAATAATTTTTCACCTATAAGTAGCTTACATTACATTAAGTTAATAAAAAGAAGAGTAAGAGGTTATTTATTGTGATATAACGGTATATTGCCAAGCGTTTTTCATAGTTTCTTGTAAAATGTAGCGTTTTTTGTATATATACAAGTAGTTTTACTTATTATATTGCTATAAACCCATAAAATGTAGTGTTTTCAATGAGTTTAGCTATTTTTCAGTGATATATAGCTGTTTTCCTACAAATTGAAGCATAAAATCCTCTTTTTAGAATAAATTTTCACATAAGTAGCTTACATTAATTAGCTATTAAATAGAAGAGTAGGAGGTTATTTATTGTGATATAACGGTATATTGCTTGCGTTTTTTTTATAATTTCTTGTAACTGTAGCGTTATTGTATATATACAAGTAGTTTTACTCTTCATATTGCTATAAACCCCCAAAAGTAGTGTTTCAATGATATTAGCTATTTTCGGGGATATATAGCTTTTTTCCTACAAATTGAAGTATAAAATCCTCTTTTTAGAATAATTTGCACCTATAAGTACCTTACATTACATAAAGCTATTAAATGGAAGAGTAAGAGGTTTTTATTGTGATATAACGGTATTTTTTCAAGCGTTTTCATAGTTTCTTCTAACTGTAGCGTTTTTTGTATATATACAAGTAGTTTTACTTATTATATTCTATAAACCCATAAAATGTAGTGTTTTCAATGATTTTAGCTAGTTATCAGTGATAATAGCTTTTTTTCCTACAAATTGAAGAATAAAATCCTCTTTTTAGAATAATTTGCACCTATAGTAGCTTACATTACAATAAGCTATTAAATAGGAGAGTAAGAGGTTATTTATTGTGATATAACGGTATATTGAAAGCGTTTTTTATAGTTTCTTGTAAACTGTAACGTTATTGTATATATACAAGTAGTTTTACTTATCATATTGCTATAAACCCATAAAATGTAGTGTTTTTTAATGTTATTAGCTATTTATCGGTGATATATAGCTGTTTTCCTACAAATTGAAGTATACAATCCTTTTTTTAGAATATTTGCACCTTAAGTAGCTTACATTACATTTAAACTTCAATAGAAGAGTAAATGGTTATTTATTTTGATATAACGGTATATTGCAAGCGTTTTCATAGTTTCTTGTAAACTGTAGCGTTATTGTATATATAAAAAGTAGTTTTACTTATCCTATTGCTATAAACCCATAAAATGTAGTGTTTTCAAAAATATTAGCTATTTATCGGTGGGTATATAGCTGTTTTCCCACAAATTGAAGTATAAAATCCTCTTTTTAGAATAATTTGCAACTATAAGTAGCTTACATTACATTAAGCTATTAAATAGAAGAGTAAGAGGTATTTATTGTGATATAACGGTATATTGCAAACGTTTTCATAGTTCTTCTAAGCTGTAGCGTTATTGTATATATACTAGTAGTTTTATTATCCTATTGCTATAAACCCATAAAATGTAGTGTTTTCAATGATATTAGCTATTTATCGGTGATATATAGCATTTTTCCTACAAATTGAAGTATAAAATCCTCTTTTTAGATAATTTGCACCTATAAGTAGCTTACATTACATTAAGCTAGTAAATAGAAGAGTAAGAGGTTATTTATTGTGATATAACGGTATATTGAAAGCGTTTTTCATAGTTTCCTTCTAAAATGTAGCGTTTTTTGTATATATACAGTAGTTTTTATTTATTATATTGCTATACACCCATAAAATGTAGTGTTTTCAAAGATTTTAGCTAGTTATCATTGATATATAGCTGTTTTCCTACAAAATTTAATATAAAACCTCTTTTTATAATAATTTGCACCTATAAGTAGCTTACATTACATTAAGCTATTTTAAAAAGAAGTGTAAGAGGTTATTTATTGTGATATAACGGTATATTGCAATCGTTTTTTTATAGTTTCTTGTAACAGTAGCGTTATTGTATACATACAAGTAGTTTTACTTATCATATTGCTATAAACCCATAAAATGTTTGTGATTTCATGATATTAGCTATTTATCGGTGATATATACTGTTTTCTACAAATTGAAGTATACAATCCTTTTTTTAGAATAAATTTTCACCTATAAGTAGCTTACATTGCATTAAGCTAATAATAGAAGAGTAAGAGGTTATTTTTTTGTGATATAACGGTATATTGGGAAGCGTTTTTCACAGTTCTTGTAAACTGTAGCGTTATTGTATATATACAAGTACTTTTACTTATCATATTGCTATAAACCCATAAAATGTAGTTTTTTTTAAAGTATTAGCTATTTATGGTGATATATAGCTGTTTTCCTACAAATTGAAGCATAAAATCCTCTTTTTAGAATAATTTGCACCTATAAGTAGCTTACATTACATTAAGCTATTATATAGAAGAGTAAGAGGGTTTTTTATTGTGATATAACGGTATTTTGCAAGCGTTTTTCATAGTTTCTTCTAAACTGTAGCGTTATTGTATATATACAAGTGTTTTACTTATTATATTGCTATAAACCCATAAAATGTTTGTGTTTTCAATGTTTTACTGTTATCAGTGATATATAGCTGTTTTCCCACAAAATTTAAGAATAAAATCCTCTTTTAGAATAATTTGCACCTATAAGTAAACTTACATTACATTAAGCTATTAAATGAAGAGTAAGAAAGGGTTTTTTATTTTTGATATAACGGTATATTGAAAGCGTTTTTCATAGTTTCTTGTAAACTGTAACGTTATTGTATAATATTATATACAAGTAGTTTTACTTATCATATTGCTATAAACCCATAAAATGTAGTGTTTTCAATGATATTAGCTAATTATCATTATTGATAATATATTATTATCATTATTGTTCATTATTGATATATACAGCTATAATATATAGCTGTTTTCCTACAAATTGAAGTATACAATCCTTTTTTTAGAATAATTTGCACCTATAAGTACCTTACATTACATTAAGCTATTAAATAGAAGAGTAAGAGGTTATTTATTGTGATATAACGGTATTTTGCAAGCGTTTTTCATAGTTTCTTCTAAACTGTAGCGTTATTGTATATATACAAGTAGTTTTACTTATTATATTGCTATAAACCCATAAAATGTAGTGTTTTCAATGATTTTAGCTAGTTATCAGTGATATATAGCTGTTTTCCTACAAATTGAAGTATAAAATCCTCATTATAGAATAATTTGCACCTATAAGTAGCTTACATTAGATTAAGCTATTAAATAGAAGAGTAAGAGGTTATTTATTGTGATATAACGGTATATTGCAGGCGTTTTTCATAGTTTCTTGTAAACTGTAGCGTTATTGTATATATACAAGTAGTTTTACTTATTATATTGCTATAAACATATAAAATGTAGTGTTTTCAATGAATTTAGCTAGTTATCAGTGATATATAGCTGATTACCTACAAATTGAAGTATAAAATCCTCTTTTTAGAATAATTTGCACCTATAATTAGCTTACATTACATTAAGCTATTAAATAGAAGAGCAAGAGGTTATTTATTGTGATATAACGGTATATTGCAAGCATTTTTCATAGTTTCTTGTAAACTGTAGCGTTATTGTATATATACAATTAGTTTTACTATTTATTGCTATAAACCTAAATGTATGTTTTCAATGATTTTAGATAGTATCAGTGTATATAGTTTTTTCTACAAATGAAGTAAAAATCCTTTTTAGAATAATTGGCACTATAAGTAGCTTACAATTTAATTAGCTATTAAATAGAAGAGTAAAAGGTTTATTTATGTGATATAACGATATATTGAAAAACGTTTTTCATAGCTTCTTGTAAACTGTAACGTTATTTTATATAAAAGTAGTTTACTTACATATTGCTATAAACCATAAAAGTAGGTTTTCAATGTTAATTAGTATTTTTCGGTGATATAAGCTGTTTTCCTACAATTGAAGTATACAATCTTTTTTTAGAATAAAATTTTCACTATTAAGTAGCTTACATTAGATTTAAACTATTAAATAGAAAAGTTTAAAAGGTTATTTTTTGTGATTTAAAACGGTATATTGCAAGCGTTTTTATGTTTCTTGTAAACTGTGCGTTATTGATATATACAAGTAGTTTTATTATTATATTGCTATTTAAACCAAAAAAATGGTTTTCAAATGATTTAGCTAGTTATCAGTGATATATAGCTGTTTTCTTAAAATTGAAGTTAAAACTCTTTTAGAATAATTTGCACCTATAAGTAGTTACATTACATTAAGCTATTAAATAGAAGAGTAAGGGGGTTATTATTGTGATTTTAAGGTATATTGCAAGCGTTTTCATAGGGTTTCTTTTAAAACTGTAGCGTTATTGTATATATAAATATAGTTTACTTTTCCTATTGCTTTTAAATTTTTAAAATGTAGGTTTTCAATGTATTAGTATTTTTCGGTGATTATAGCTGTTTCCTTTCAAATTGAAGTTTTACAATCCTTTTTTAGAAAAAATTTGCACCATAAAGTAACTTACATTAATTAAGCATTAATAGAAGAGTAAGAGGTTATTATTGTGATATAACGGTATATTTCAAGCGTTTTTAAAATTTTTCTAAATGTAGCGTTTTATATATTTCAAGTAGTTTACTTATTATATTGCTATAAACCATAAAATGTAGGTTTTCAATTGATTCTAGCTAGTTATCAGGATATATAGCTGTTTTTTCCCACAAATTGAAGTATTAAATCCCTTTTAGAATAATTTGCACCTATAAGTAGCTTTCATTACATTAAGTATTAAATAGAGGGTAAGAGGTTATTTATTGTGATAAACTGATATTGCAAACGTTTTTTATAGTTTTTTCTAAAACTGTAGCGTTTTTGTATATATTCACAAGTAGTTTTACTTATTATATTGCTATAAACCATAAAATGTAGGTTTTCAAAGGGCTTTAGAGTTATCAGTGATATATAAACTTTTTTCTTACAAATTGAAGTATAAAATCCCCTTTTAGAAAATTTGCACCTATAAGTAGCTTACATTACATTAAGCTATTAAATGGGGAAAAGTAAAAGGGTTTTTTTATTGGATATAAAAAGGTTTTTTGCAAGCGTTTTCATTATTTTCTTCTAAACTGTAGGTTATTGTATATATACAAGAAGTTTTACTTATTATATTCCAAACCATAAATGTAGTGTTTTCAATGATTTTACTAGTTATCAATGATAATAGCTGTTTTCCTACAATTGAAGTATAAAATCTTTTTTAGAATAATTGCACCTATAAGTAGCTTACACTACATTAAGCATTAAATAGAAGAGTAAGATGTATTTATTGTGATATAACGGTAATTGCAAGCGTTTTTTATAGTTTTTTGTAAAACTGTTAGCGTTATTACAGTAGTTTAAATTATCATATTGTATAAACCATTAAAATGTAGCGTTTTCAAAGATATAGTATTTTTGGTGATATATAGCTCTTTCCCACAAAATTGAATTATAAAATCCTTTTTTAGAATAATTTGCGCTATAAATAGCTTACATTACATTAAGTAAATTAAATAGAAGAGTAAGAGGTTATTATTGTGATATAACGGTTATTGCAAACGTTTCATAGTTTCTTCTAACTGTAGTTTATTGTATATTACAAGAGTTTTACTTATTATATTGCTATAAATATTTCAATGGTAGTGTTTTCCCAAAGATTCTAGCTTTGTTATTTAGTGATTTTATTTGCTGTTTTCCTACAAATTTAAGTATAAAATCTTCTTTTTAGAATAATTTGCAACCCATAAGTAGCTTACATTACATTAAGCTATTAAATAGAAGAGTAAGAGGTTATTTTTTGTGATATAACGGTATATTGCAAGCGTTTTTCATAGTTTTTGTAAACTGTAGCGTTATTGTATATATACAAGTGTTTTTCTTATCATATTGCCATAAAACCCATAAAATGTAGTGTTTTCAATGATATTAGCTATTTATCGGGATATATAGCTGTTTTCCCCTAAATGAAGTGTAAAATCCTCTTTTTAGAATAATTTGCACCTATAAGTAGCTTACATTACATTAAGCTATTAAATAGAGAGTAAGAGGTTATTTATTGTGATATAACGGTATATTGCAAGCGTTTTTTATAGTTTTTTGTAAACTGTAGCGTTATTGTATATATAACAAGTAGTTTACTTATTATATTGCTATAAACCCTAAAAAAGTAGTGTTTCAATGATTCTAGCTAGTTATCAGTGAATATAGCGTTTTCCTATAAATTGAAGTATAAAATCCTTTTTTAGATAATTTGCACCCATAAGTAGCTTTCTTACATTAAATAGTAAATAGAAGAGTAATTAGGTTGTTTATGTGATATAAAGGTATATTTCAATGTTTTTATAGTTTTCTTCTAAACTGTAGCGTTTTGTAATATACAAGTAGGGTTTTTCTTATCCTATGTATAAACCATAAAATGTAGTGTTTTCAATGATATTAGCATTTACGGTGATATATAGCTGTTTTTTCCCACAAATTTAAGTATAAAATCCTCTTTTTAGAATAATTGCAACCTAAAAAGTATCTTTCATTACATTAAGTATTAATAGAAGAGTAAGAGTTATTTATTGTGATAAACGGTATATTGCAACGTTTTTCATAGTTTCTTGTAAAACTGTAGCTTATTGTTATATTTAAAATAATTTAATTATTATATTGCTATAACCCCTAAAATGTAGGTTTTCAATAATTTTTACTAAATATCAGTGATATTAGCTGTTTCCCACAAATTGAAGTTTAAAATCCTTTTTTAGAATAATTGCACCTATAAGTAGCTTTACATGTAATTAAGCTATTTAAAAAAGAGTAAGAGGTTATTTATTTGAATAAAAGGATATGGAAAACATTTTACATAGTTTTTGTAAATGTTGCGTTATTGTTATATTTAAAAGTAGTTTTACTTATCATATTGTATAAACCCATAAAAGTAGTGTTTAATTTATATTAGCTATTATTGGGGATATATAGCTGTTTTCTACAAATTTAAGTTATTAAAATCCCCTTTTTGAATAATTTGCACCTATAAGTACCTTACATTACATTAAGCTATTAAATAGAAGAGTAAAAGGTTTTTTATTGTGATATAACGGTATATTGCAAACGTTGTTCATAGTTTCTTTTAAACTGTAGCGTTATTGTATATATACAAGTAGTTTTACTTATCCTATTGCTATAAACCATAAAAAATGTAGTGTTTTCAATGATATTAGCTATTTATCGGTGATATATAGCTGTTTTCCTACAAATTGAAGTATAAAATCCTCTTTTTAGAATAATTTGCACCTATAAGTAGCTTACATTACATTAAGCTATTAAATAGAAGAGTAAGAGGTTATTTATTGTGATATAACGGTATATTGCAAGCGTTTTTCATAGTTTCTTGTAAACTGTAGCGTTATTGTATATATACTAGTAATTTTACTTATCCTATTGCTATAAACCCATAAAATGTAGTGTTTTCAATGATATTATCTATTTATCGGTGATATATAGCTGTTTTCCTATAAATTGAAGTATACAATCCTTTTTTTAGAATAATTTGCACCTATAAGTAGCTTACATTAGATTAAGCTATTAAATAGAAGAGTAAGAGGTTATTTATTGTGATATAACGGTATATTGCAAGCGTTTTTCATAGTTTCTTGTAAACTGTAGCGTTATTGTATATATACAAGTAGTTTTACTTATTATATTGCTATAAACCAATAAAATGTAGTGTTTTCAATTATATTAGCTATTTATCGGTGATATATAGCTGTTTTCCTACCAATTGAAGTATACAAACCTCTTTTTAGAATAAATTGCACCTATAAGTAGCTTACATTACATTAAGCTATTAAATAGAAGAGTAAGAGGTTATTTATTGTGATATAACGGTATATTGCAATCGTTTTTCATAGTTTCTTGTAAACAGTAGCGTTATTGTATACATACAAGTAGTTTTACTTATCATATTGCTATAAACCCATAAAATGTAGTGTTTTCAATGATATTAGCTATTTATCGGTGATATATAGCTGTTTTCCTACAAATTGAAGTATCCAATCCTTTTTTTAGAATAATTTGCACCTATAAGTAGCTTACATTACATTAAGCTAATAAATAGAAGAGTAAGAGGTTATTTATTGTGATATAACGGTATATTGCAAGCGTTTTTCACAGTTTCTTGTAAACTGTAGCGTTATTGTATATATACAAGTAGTTTTACTTATCATATTGCTATAAACCCATAAAATGTAGTGTTTGTAATGATATTAGCTATTTATCGGTGATATATAGCTGTTTTCCTACAAATTGAAGCATAAAATCCTCTTTTTAGAATAATTTGCACCTATAAGTAGCTTACATTACATTAAGCTATTATATTGAAGAGTAAGAGGTTATTTATTGTGATATAACGGTATATTGCAAGCTTTTTTTATAGTTTCTTCTAAACTGTAGCGTTATTATATATATATGAGTAGTTTTACTTATTATATTGCTATAAACCCATAAAATGTAGTGTTTTCAATGATTTTAGCTAGTTATCAGTGATATATAGCTGTTTTCCTACAAATTGAAGTATAAAATCCTCTTTTTAGAATAATTTGCACCTATAAGTAGCTTACATTACATTAACTATAAATAGAAGATTAAGAGGTATTTATTTGTATAACGGTATATTGCAAGCGTTTTTCATAGTTTCTTTAAACTGTAACGTTATTGTATAATACAAGTAGTTTTACTTATTATATTCTATAAACCCATAAAATTAGTGTTTAATATTTAGAGTTCATGATTATAGCTTTTCGTACAAGTTTTTCTACAAATCTTTTTATAATTTGCACCTATGTAGTTTAATAATTAGCTAAAATAGAAATAAGTATTTATTGTAAAACGTATATGCAAGCGTTTTCATAGTTTCTTATAAACTGTAGAGTTATTGTATATATACAAGTAGTTTTACTTATCATATTGCTATAAACCCATAAAATGTAGTGTTTTCAATGATTTTAGCTAGTTATCAGTGAAGAGTTGTTTTTTTCTACAAATTGAAGTATATTTCTTTATATCTGTAGCTATGTAGCTTTTGATATTTGCTACAACTATATTTTACAAAATTAATAGCCAAAAATATGTATTTTTCATGAAATTTAGATATCAATTTAAATCTTAAAAACAATGTTTTTCAAGTATTTTAATGTATTTTTGAAAGGTTAAATAATGTCGAAATTTTACATTATTCAGCACTTTTACCCAACTATATTTTACAATGTAAAATCTAGCTAAAAATATGTATATTTCATGAAATTTAGGTATCAATTTTAATCTAAAGAACAACGTTTTTTCAAGTGTTTTAATGTATTTTTGAAAGCCTAAAAAATGTCCAAATTTGACATTATTCAGCACTTTTACATAACTATATTTTACAATATTATGAGCTTAAAATATGTATTTTTCATGAAATTTATGTATCAATTTTATTCTTAAAAACAACGTTTTTTTAAGTGTTTTAATGTATTTTTGAAGGGCTAAAAAATGTCGAAAATTGACATTATTCAGCCCTTTTTTTGATAGAGAAATTCAAAATGTGGAATTATAGTTGTTTTCGTTTGAAATTGCTATTTTAAACTACTGTAAGCTTATAATAGGAGTTTGAGACTCTATATTGTGATACAATTGTATATTATACGTGTTTTTCATAGTTTCTTCTTAATTGTAGTGATATATCATTAATAGAAGGAATTTACCTTATGATAATGCTTTATACCCTCAAAATGTGTTCTTTTCAATGATTTTAGCTAGTCATCGATGATATATAGCTGTTTTCCTACAAATGGAAGTATACAATCTTTTTTTTAGAAAAATTTGCACCTATAAGTAGCTTACATTAAATTAAGCTATTAAATAGAAGAGTAAGAGGTTATTTATTGTGATATAACGATATATTGCTTGCGTTTTTCATAGTTTCTTTTAAACTGTAGCGTTATTGTATATATACAAGTAGTTTTACTTATTATATTGCTATAAACTCATACAATGTAGTGTTTTCAATGATTCTAGCTAGTTATCAGTGATATATAGCTGTTTTCCTACAAATTGAAGTATAAAATCCTCTTTTTAGAATAATTTGCACGTATAAGTAGCTTACATTTCATTAAGCTATTAAATAGAAGAGTAAGAGGTTATTTATTGTGATATAACGGTATATTGCAAGCGTTTTTCATAGATTCTTGTAAACTGTAGCGTTATTGTATATATACAAGTAGTTTTACTTATCATATTGCCATAAACCCATAAAATGTAGTGTTTTCAATGATATTAGCTATTTATCGGTGATATATAGCTGTTTTCCTACAAATTGAAGTATACAATCCTTTTTTTAGAATAATTTGCACCTATAAGTAGCTTACATTACATTAAGCTAATAAATAGAAGAGTAATAGGTTGTTTATTGTGATATAAAGGTATATTGCAAGTTTTTTTCATAGTTTCTTGTAAACTGTAGCGTTATTGTATATATACAAGTAGTTTTACTTATCCTATTGCTATAAACCCTATTAAATTATTGTTTCAAAATATTAGCTATTTTGTAATATAGCTGTTTCTCAAGTGTATAAACTCTTTTTACAAATTTAAATATAAAATCCTTTATTAGAATAATTACATAGCTAATAAATAAAAGTATAGTTGTTATGTAAATAAAGTATTGAAGGTTTTTATGTTTTATAAACGGTAAGCGTTTTTTCATAACTTGTAAACTTTACGTTATTTATATATACAATATTTTATAATATTCTTCAAACCCTTATAAAATGTAGTGTATTCAATGTTTTCCTATATATCGGTGATATTAGTATTTCCTTTCTAATGAAGTATTCACCTTGTTTAGCATAATTTCACAACTATAAATGAAGTAATTATTATGTAAAATAGAAGAGTAATAAGGTTTTATTGTATATTAAGTAAATTGCAACGTTTTGTTTCATATTTCGTTTTTAACTGTACGTATTGTATAACATAAAAGTAGTTTTAACTTTATTGCTATATACCGATGATATGTAGTTTTTCTAAATATTAAGTACATCGGTTGTATTAGATATTTTCTCACAAATAGTAGTTAAAATCCACTTTAAGTATTAAATATGCATAAATGGTAGCTTACATTAATTAAGTTATAATGAAGAGTATAGGTTTGTTTTAATGTATTATGTATATTCAGAGCGTTTTTTCATATTTTGCTAAATACCTTAATGTATATATACAAGATTTTATATTTTGCTATAAACCCATTTAATGAAAATTGATATAAATTCATATTTTACATAATTTGTATAAGTACTTACATTAAATGAAGCAGTAATAAATCCGGTTTAGAATAATTTATTGTGACTATAAGAGTTATAATTAAGCTTTTAAATAGTAGATAAAGGTAGTTATTGTATATAACTATATGTATTAGCGTTTTCATATTTCTATGTAAATGTAAGTTATGTTTATCAAGTTTAGTTTTACGTATATATATGTTTTATAATGAACATAAAATCATTTTTTAGAATAATTTGCTAATTACGGTAATAATAGCTTTTCTACAAAGTAAAGTATTAAATCCTTTTTTAGAATAAGGTTATTCAAGGTTACATATTCTCTAAACTTAATAGTTAAATGTATTAAGTGTTACGTATTATTGCTAAACCATATTTTATGTTTTTAATTAGTTTTGTATTATCAAGGATTTATATTTTCTACAATAACCCATAAATCTTTTTTCAATGATATTAGCATTTTCGGTGATAATAGCTGTTTCAAAATGAAGTTAAAACATTTTAGAAATTTGCACTTAGTAGCTAATTACATTAGTAAATAAAAGTAGGTTATTTATGTTATAACGGTATATGCAAGCGTTTTTCATAGTTTCTTGTAAACTGTAGCGTTATTGTATATATACAAGTAGTTTACTTATCATATTTGCTATAAACTAAAGTAGGTTTTCAATGATATAGCTATTTTCGTATATATATGCGTTATACCATAAATTGAAGTAAAATCTTCTTTTAAATAATTTGCACCTATAGTAGCTTACATTACATTAAGCTATTAATATCAATGAGTAAAATGGTTATTTATTGTGAATAACGGTTATTGCATAGCTTTATAATAGGTTTTTAAACTGTATGTAAGTTATATATACAAGTAGTTTTACTTAGTTATTGCTAAAACTCATAAAATTGTAGTTTCAATGATTTTAGCTTAGTTATCAAGTGATAACTATAGACTGTTTCCTACAAATTGAAGTATTAAACCTCTTTTAGAATAATTTGTCCTATAAGTAAGCTTACAATTCATTAAGTAGTAAATAGAGAGTAAGAGGTTATTTATTGTATATAACGTATATTGCAAGCGTTTTTATAGTGTTCTTGTAACTGTAGCGTTATGTATATTATACAAGTAGTTTTAACTTTCTATTCGTATTAAACCCTTATAAAATGTAGTGTTTTACAATTGATTATTAGCTAATATGTGGTTTTCAAGCTGTTTTCCTATAACAGTTGAAGTATATAATCTTTTATTATAAAATCAATTTTCTAAAATTGACCTATATACACAATAAGCTATTATATAGAAGAGTAAGAGGTTATTTATTGTGATATAACGGTATATTGCAAGCGTTTTTCATAGTTTCTTGTAAACTGTAGCGTTATTGTATATATACAAGTAGTTTTACTTATCATATTGCTATAAACCCATAAAATGTAGTGTTTTCAATGATTTTAGCTAGTTATCAGTGATATATAGCTGTTTTCCTACAAATTTAAGTATAAAATCCTCTTTTTAGAATAATTTGCACCTATAAGTAGCTTACATTACATTAAGCTATTAAATAGAAGAGTAAGAGGTTATTTATTGTTATATAACGGTATATTGCAAGCGTTTTTCATAGTTTCTTGTAAACTGTAGCGTTATTGTATATATACAAATAGTTTTACTTATCATATTGCTATAAACCCATAAAATGTAGTGTTTTCAATGATTTCAGCTGAAAAGTTTTTTTTTTCTACAAATTGGTATATATTACTTTATATCTGTAGCTAAATAGCTTTTTATATTTGCTACAACTATATTTTACAAAATTAATAGCTAAAAATATGTATTTTTCATGAAATTTAGATATCAATTTTAATCTTAAAAACAATGTTTTTTCAAGTATTTTAATGTATTTTTGAACGGCTAAATAATGTCGAAATTTGACATTATTCAGCACTTTTACACAACTATATTTTACAATGTTATGAGCTAAAAATATGTATTTTCATGAAATTTAGGTATCAATTTTAATCTTAAAAACAACGTTTTTTCAAGTGTTTTAATGTATTTTTGAAGGCCTAAAAAATGTCGAAATTTTACATTATTCAGCACTTTTACACAACTATAATTTACAATATTATGAGCTTAAAATATGTATTTTTCATGAAATTTATGTATCAATTTTATTCCTAAAAACAACGTTTTTTTCAAGTGTTTTAATGTATTTTTGAAGGTCTAAAAAATGTCGAAAATTGACATTATTCAGCCCTTTTTTTGATAGAGAAATTCAAAATGTGGAATTATTGTTGTTTTCGTTAGAAATTGCTATTTTAAACTACTGTAAGCTTATAATAGGAGTTTGAGAATCTATATTGTGATACAATTGTATATTATACGTGTTTTTCATAGTTTCTTCTTAATTGTAGTGTTATATCATTAATGGAAGGTATTTACCTTATGATAATGCATTATACCCTCAAAATGTGTTCTTTTCAATGATTTTAGCTTGTTATCGGTGATATATAGCTGTTTTCCTACAAATAGAAGTATACAATCCTATTTTTAGAATAATTTGCACCTATAAGTAGCTTACATTACATTAAGCTAATAATTTGAAGAGTAAGAGGTTATTTATTGTGATATAACGGTATATTGCTTGCGTTTTTCATAGTTTCTTGTAAACTGTAGCGTTATTGTATATATACAAGTAGTTGTACTTATCATATTGCTATAAACCCATAAAATGTAGTGTTTTCAATGATATTAGCTATTTATAGGTGATATATAGCTGTTTTCCTACAAATTGAAGTATAAAATCCTCTTTTTAGAATAATTTGCACCTATAAGTAGCTTACATTACATGAAGCTATTAAATAAAAGAGTAAGAGGTTATTTATTGTGATATAACGGTATATTGCAAGCGTTTTTCATAGTTTCTTCTAAACTGTAGCGTTATTGTATATATACAAGTAGTTTTACTTATTATATTGCTATAAACCCATAAAATATAGTGTTTTCAATGATTTTAGCTAGTTATCAGTGATATATAGCTGTTTTCCTACAAATTGAAGCATAAAATCCTTTTTTTAGAATAATTTGCACCTATAAGTAGCTTACATTACATTAAGCTATTAAATAGAAGAGTAAGAGGTTATTTATTATGATATAACGGTATATTGCTAGCGTTTTTCATAGTTTCTTGTAAACTGTAGCGTTATTGTATATATACAAGTAGTTTTACTTATCCTATTGCTATAAACCCATAAAATGTAGTGTTTTCAATGATATTAGCTATTTATCGGTGATATATAGCTGTTTTCCTACATATTGAAACATAAAATCCTCTTTTTAGAATAATTTGCACCTATAAGTAGCTTACATTACAATAAGCTATTAAATAGAAGAGTAAGAGGTTATTTATTGTGATATAACGGTATATTGCAAGAGTTTTTCATAGTTTCTTCTAAACAGTAGCGTTATTGTATATATACAAGTAGTTTTACTTATCCTATTGCTATAAAACCTTAAAATGTAGTGTTTTCAATGATATTAGCTATTTATCGGTGATATATAGCTGTTTTCCTACAAACTGAAGTATAAAATCCTTTTTTTAGAATAATTTGCACCTATAAGTAGCTTACATTACATTAAGCTATTAAATAGAAGAGTAAGAGGTTATTTATTGTGATATAACGGTATATTGCTAGCGTTTTTCATAGTTTCTTGTAAACTGTAGCGTTATTGTATATATACAAGTAGTTTTACTTATCCTATTGCTATAAACCCATAAAATGTAGTGTTTTCAATGATATTAGCTATTTATCGGTGATATATAGCTGTTTTCCTACAAATTGAATATAAAATCCTCTTTTTTAGAATATTTGCACCTATAAGTAGCTTACATTACATTAAGCTATTAAATAGAAGAGTAAGAGGTTATTTATTGTGATATAACGGTATATTGCAAGCGTTTTTCATAGTTTCTTCTAAATTGTAGCGTTATTGTATATATACAAGTAGTTTTACTTATCCTATTGCTATAAACCCATAAAATGTAGTGTTTTCAATGATTTTAGCTAGTTATCGGTGATATATAGCTGTTTTTCTACAAATTGAAGTATAAAATCCTCTTTTTAGAATAATTTGCACCTATAAGTAGCTTACATTACATTAAGCTATTAAATAGAAGAGTAAGAGGTTATTTATTGTGATATAACGGTATATTGCAAGCGTTTTTCATAGTTTCTTCTAAACTGTAGCGTTATTGTATTTATACATGTAGTTTTACTTATCATATTGCTATAAACCCATAAAATGTAGTGTTTTCAATGATATTAGCTATTTATCGGTCATATATAGCTGTTTTCCTACAAATTGAAGTATAAAATCCTCTTTTTAGAATAATTTGCACCTATAAGTAGCTTACATTACACGAAGCTATTAAATAAAAGAGTAAGAGGTTATTTATTGTGATATAACGGTATATTGCAAGCGTTTTTCATAGTTTCTTCTAAACTGTAGCGTTATTGTATATATACAAGTAGTTTTACTTATCCTATTGCTATAAACCCATAAAATGTAGTGTTTTCAATGATTTTAGCTAGTTATCAGTGATATATAGCTGTTTTTCTACAAATTGAAGTATAAAATCCTCTTTTTAGAATAATTTGCACCTATAAGTAGCTTACACTACATTAAGCTATTAAATAGAAGAGTAAGAGGTTATTTATTGTGATATAACGGTATATTGCAAGCGTTTTTCATAGTTTCTTGTAAACTGTAGCGTTATTGTATACATACAAGTAGTTTTACTTATCATATTGCTATAAACCCATAAAATGTAGTGTTTTCAATGATATTAGCTATTTATCGGTGATATATAGCTGTTTTCCTACAAATTGAAGTATACAATCCTTTTTTTAGAATAATTTGCACCTATAAGCAGCTTACATTACATTAAGCTAATAAATAAAACAGTAAGAGGTTATTTATTGTGATATAACGGTATATTGCAAGCGTTTTTCATAGTTTCTTGTAAACTGTAGCGTTATTGTATATATACAAGTAGTTTTACTTATCATATTGCTATAAACCCTTAAAATGTAGTGTTTTCAATGATATTAGCTATTTATCGGTGATATATAGCTGTTTTCCTACAAATTGAAGTATAAAATCCTTTTTTTTTAAATAATTTGCACCTATAAGTACCTTACATTACATTAAGCTATTATATAGAAGAGTAAGAGGTTATTTATTGTGATATAACGGTATATTGCAAGCGTTTTTCATAGTTTCTTGTAAACTGTAGCGTTATTGTATATATACAAGTAGTTTTACTTATCATATTGCTATAAACCCATAAAATGTAGTGTTTTCAATGATTCTAGCTAGTTATCAGTGATAAAGAGCTGTTTTCCTACTAATTGAAGTATAAATTCCTCTTTTTAGAATAATATGCACCTATAAGTAGCTTACATTACATTAAGCTATTAAATAGAAGAATAAGAGGTTATTTATTGTGATATAACGGTATATTGCAAGCATTTTCATAGTTTCTTCTAAACTGTAGCGTTATTGTATATATACAAGTAGTTTTACTTATTATATTGCTATAAACCCATAAAATGTAGTGTTTTCAATGATTTTAGCTAGTTATCAGTGATATATAGCTGTTTTCCTACAAATTTAAGTATAAAATCCTCTTTTTAGAATAATTTGCACCTATAAGTAGCTTACATTACATTAAGCTATTAAATAGAAGAGTAAGAGGTTATTTATTGTTATATAACGGTATATTGCAAGTGTTTTTCATAGTTTCTTGTAAACTGTAGCGTTATTGTATATATACAAATAGTTTTACTTATCATATTGCTATAAACCCATAAAATGTAGTGTTTTCAATGATTTCAGCTGAAAAGTTTTTTCTTTCTACAAATTGGTATATATTACTTTATATCTGTAGCTAAATAGCTTTTTATATTTGCTACAACTATATTTTACAAAATTAATAGCTAAAAATATGTATTTTTCATGAAATTTAGATATCAATTTTAATCTTAAAAACAATGTTTTTTCAAGTATTTTAATGTATTTTTGAACGGCTAAATAATGTCGAAATTTGACATTATTCAGCACTTTTACACAACTATATTTTACAATGTTATGAGCTATAAATATGTATTTTCATGAAATTTAGGTATCAATTTTAATCTTAAAAACAACGTTTTTTCAAGTGTTTTAATGTATTTATGAAGGCCTAAAAAATGTCGAAATTTTACATTATCCAGCACTTTTACACAACTATAATTTACAATATTATGAGCTTAAAATATGTATTTTTCATGAAATTTATGTATCAATTTTATTCCTAAAAACAACGTTTTTTTCAATGTTTTATGTATTTTTGAAGGTCTAAAAAATGTCAAAATTGACATTATTCAGACCCTTTTTTTGATAGAGAAATTCAAAATGTGGAATTATTGTTGTTTTTTGTTAGAAATTGCTATTTTAAACTACTGTAAGCTTATAATAGGAGTTTGAGAATCTATATTGTGATACAATTGTATATTATACGTGTTTTTCATAGTTTCTTCTTAATTGTAGTGTTATATCATTAATGGAAGGTATTTACCTTATGATAATGCATTATACCCTCAAAATGTGTTCTTTTCAATGATTTTAGCTTGTTATCGGTGATATATAGCTGTTTTCCTACAAATAGAAGTATACAATCCTATTTTTAGAATAATTTGCACCTATAAGTAGCTTACATTACATTAAGCTAATAAATTGAAGAGTAAGAGGTTATTTATTGTGATATAACGGTATATTGCTTGCGTTTTTCAAAGTTTCTTGTAAACTGTAGCGTTATTGTATATATACAAGTAGTTGTACTTATCATATTGCTATAAACCCATAAAATGTAGTGTTTTCAATGATATTAGCTATTTATCGGTGATATATAGCTGTTTTCCTACAAATTGAAGTATAAAATCCTCTTTTTAGAATAATTTGCACCTATAAGTAGCTTACATTACATGAAGCTATTAAATAAAAGAGTTAGAGGTTATTTATTGTGATATAACGGTATATTGCAAGCGTTTTTCATAGTTTCTTCTAAACTGTAGCGTTATTGTATATATACAAGTAGTTTTACTTATTATATTGCTATAAACCCATAAAATATAGTGTTTTCAATTATTTTAGCTAGTTATCAGTGATATATAGCTGTTTTCCTACAAATTGAAGTATAAAATCCTTTTTTTAGAATAATTTGCACCTATAAGTAGCTTACATTACATTAAGCTATTAAATAGAAGAGTAAGAGGTTATTTATTGTGATATAACGGTATATTGCTAGCGTTTTTCATAGTTTCTTGTAAACTGTAGCGTTATTGTATATATACAAGTAGTTTTACTTATCCTATTGCTATAAACCCATAAAATGTAGTGTTTTCAATGATATTAGCTATTTATCGGTCATATATAGCTGTTTTCCTACAAATTGAAGTATAAAATCCTCTTTTTAGAATAATTTGCACCTATAAGTAGCTTACATTACACGAAGCTATTAAATAAAAGAGTAAGAGGTTATTTATTGTGATATAACGGTATATTGCAAGCGTTTTTCATATTTTCTTCTAAACTGTAGCGTTATTGTATATATACAAGTAGTTTTACTTATTATATTGCTATAAACCCATAAAATGTAGTGTTTTCAATGATTTTAGCTAGTTATCAGTGATATATAGCTGTTTTCCTACAAATTGAAGTATAAAATCCTTTTTTTAGAATAGTTTGCACCTATAAGTAGCTTACATTACATTAAGCTAATAAATAGAAGAGTAAGAGGTTATTTATTGTGATATAACGGTATATTGCAAGCGTTTTTCATAGTTTCTTGTAAACTGTAGCGTTATTGTATACATACAAGTAGTTTTACTTATCATATTGCTATAAACCCATAAAATGTAGTGTTTTCAATGATATTAGCTATTTATCGGTGATATATAGCTGTTTTCCTACAAATTGAAGTATACAATCCTTTTTTTAGAATAATTTGCACCTATAAGTAGCTTACATTACATTAAGCTAATAAATAAAACAGTAAGAGGTTATTTATTGTGATATAACGGTATATTGCAAGCGTTTTTCATAGTTTCTTGTAAACTGTAGCGTTATTGTATATATACTAGTAATTTTACTCATCCTATTGCTATAAACCCATAAAATGTAGTGTTTTCAATGATATTATCTATTTATCGGTGATATATAGCTGTTTTCCTATAAATTGAAGTATAAAATCCTCATTTTAGAATAATTTGCACCTATAAGTAGCTTACATTAGATTAAGCTATTAAATAGAAGAGTAAGAGGTTATTTATTGTGATATAACGGTATATTGCAAGCGTTTTTCATAGTTTCTTGTAAACTGTAGCGTTATTGTATATATACAAGTAGTTTTACTTATTATATTGCTATAAACATATAAAATGTAGTGTTTTCAATGAATTTAGCTAGTTATCAGTGATATATAGCTGTTTACCTACAAATTGAAGTATAAAATCCTCTTTTTAGAATAATTTGCACCTATAATTAGCTTAACTTACATTAAGCTATTAAATAGAAGAGCAAGAGGTTATTTATTGTGATATAACGGTATATTGCAAGCATTTTTCATAGTTTCTTGTAAACTGTAGCGTTATTGTATATATACAAGTAGTTTTACTTATTATATTGCTATAAACCCATAAAATGTAGTGTTTTCAATGAGTTTAGCTAGTTATCAGTGATATATAGCTGTTTTCCTACAAATTGAAGCATAAAATCCTCTTTTTAGAATAATTTGCACCTATAAGTAGCTTACATTACATTAAGCTATTATATAGAAGAGTAAGAGGTTATTTATTGTGATATAACGGTATTTTGCAAGCGTTTTTCATAGTTTATTCTAAACTGTAGAGTTATTGTATATATACAAGTAGTTTTACTTATTATATTGCTATAAACCCATAAAATGTAGTGGTTTCAATGATTTTAGCTAGTTATCAGTGATATATAGCTGTTTTCCTACAAATTGAAGCTAAAATCCTCTTTTTAGAATATTTGCACCTATAAGTAGCTTACATTACATTAAGCTATTAAATAGAAGAGTAAGAGGTTATTTATTGTGATATAACGGTATATTGCAAGCGTTTTTCATAGTTTTTCTGTAAACTGTAGCGTTATTGTATATATACTATGTAGTTTTACTTATCATATTGCTATAACCCATAAAATGTAGTGTTTTCAAATGATATTAGCTATTTATCGGTGATATATAGCTGTTTTCTACAAATTGAAGTATAAATCCTCTTTTAGAATAATTTGCACCTATAAGTTAGCTTACATTACATTAAGCTATTAAATAGAAGATAAGAGGTTATTTATTGTGATATAACGGTAATATTGCAAGCGTTTTTCATTAGTTTCTTGTAAACTGTAGCGTTATTGTATATATACAGTAGTTTTAACTTATTATATTCTCATAGAAACCCATAAATGTAGTGTTTTCAATGATATTTAGCTAGTTTATCAGTGATATATTTGCTGTTTTCCTACAAATTGAAGTATAATATCCATTTTTTTAGAATAATTGCACCTATAAGTAGCTTACATTACATTAAGCTATTAAATAGAAAGAGTAAGAGGTTATTTATTGTGATATAAACTGTATATTGCAATGTTTTCATAGTTTCTTGTAAACTGTAGCGTTATTGTATATATACATGATAGTTTTACTTATATATTGCTATAAACCCATAAATGTAGTGTTTTCAATGATTTTAAGCTAGTTATCAGTGATATGAGTAGATGTTTTTTCTACAAATTGAGTATAAAAATTTTTCTTTCATATATGTAGCTAAATAGCTTAAATTAAGATAAGATTATTTATTTGCTAAAACGTATATTTACAATGTTATAGTTCTAGAAATATTATTTTTTACATGAAATTTTATATATCATTTTAATAAACCCAAACAATGTATTTTTCAAAGCTTATTACTTAAGTTATTATTGAAAGGCTAAATAATGTGAAATTTGCTTATATTTCTAAACTACTTTTTTATTGCTACAACTATTATTTACAATTGTATATAGCTAAAATATGTATTTTCATGAAATTTTGGTATAATTTTAACTTAAAACAAGTTTTTCAATGTTTAATGTATTTTTGAAAGCTAGAAAATTCAAAATTACATTATTCAGCCTTTCTTTGATAAAATATTTACAAGTTAATACTAAAATATGTTTTTTATGAAATTGGTATCATTTTATTAAAAAACGTTTTTCAATGTTTTAGTAATTTGAAGGCTAAAATTGAAATTGACTCTATTCAGCTTTTTTGATCGAGCAAATTGTATTATTATACGTGTTTGTTAAATTGCATAGTTTTAAATACTTAAGCTATAATGAGTGGTTTATGTATCATTGTAATAGAAGTGATTTATAGTTTCTCTTAATGAGTTTTAAACATTAATACTAGGAATATTGATAATGCTTTCCTCAAATTGTATTTTTAGCAGCTTATAAATGGATTTTGAGGCTATATTTGTGAAAACAATGATATTACAAGTGTTTTTCATAGTTTCTTGTAAATTGTAGGTTTATATCTTAATAAAGGAATTACCTTATGATAATGCTTTATACCCTAAAATGTGTTCTTTTCAATGATTTAGCTAGTTATGGTGAAGATAATCTTTTTTTCTACAAATTGAGGTATACATCCTTTATATCTTTTTTATAATTTGCACTATAATAGCTTACATTACTTAAGCTTAATAACTACAAGAGTAGAGGTTATTTATTGGTGATATAACCTAAATAGCAAGCGTTTTTCATAGTTTCTTGTAAACTTTATGTGTTAATATTGTATATATACAAGTTAGTTTTTACTTATCATATTGCTAATCCCATAAAATGTGTGTTTTCAATGAATTTTAGCTAGCTATTAGATAAGAGTTATTTTTTTCTACAAAATTAAGTAATTCCTTTATATCTGTTGCTAATAGCTTTCGAAATTTGCTACAACTATATTTTACAAAATTAATAGCTAAAAATAAGTATTTTTAATGAATTTTAGTATCATTTTTACTCCTAAGAACAACGTTTTTTTCAAGGTTCAATGTATTGTTGATATGCTAAAAAATGTCGAAAATTGACATTATTCAGCCCTTTTTTTGTGATTGAGAAATTCAAAAGTGTTATTAACTGTTGTTTTCGTTAGAAAATGTTTATTTAAACTACTGAAAGCTTATAAATGGAGTTTAGGCTATATATTTGTGATACAATGTATATTAAAAGTGTTTTTCATAGTTTCTTGTTAAAATGTATGTTATATCTAAATAAAGAAATTACCTTATAAAATGCTTTAAAAAATAACCTCAAAATGTGTTATGTTCAGTGTTTTACTAGTTATCGGTGAAATATAGTTTTCCTACAAATTGACGTATACAATCCTTTTTTATAAATAATTTGCCAAGCTTACATTACTAAGCTAATAAATAGAAAAGTTGAGCTTATTTTTATGATATAACGTATATTGCAAGCTTTTCATACTTTCTTGTAAACTGAAGTGTTATTGTATAATACAGTAGTTTACTTATCATATTGCTATACCCATAAAATGTAGTGTTTCAATGATTTTAGCTAGTATTAGTGAAGAGTGGTTTTTTTCTACAAATTGAAGTATATCCTTATATCTGTAACTAAATAGTTCGTATTGCTACAATTCATTTACAATATAATACTAAAAAAATGATCTCTAATGAATTTAGTTCAATTTTTCTCTAAAACAACGGTTTTCAGGGTTTTAATGTATTTTTGAGATGCTAAAAAATTTGAAAATTGACATATTAGCCCTTTTTTTTTGATAGAGTTCAAAATTGGTATTATAGTTGTTTTCTTAGAAAAGGTTATTAAAATACTGAAAGCTTATAAAGTTTTGAGGCTATATATTTGATACAATTGGATATAACAAGTGTTTTTCATGTTTCTTGTAATTGTAGTGTAATATCTTAAATAAGGAATTACTTATTAATCTTTACCCTCAAAATGTGTTCTTTTCAATGATTTTAGTAGTTATCGTGAATATTCTTTTTCCTGCAAATTGACGTATACATCTATTGTTATTTTGAAATTTGCACCTAAAGTAGCTTAATTAATTAAGCTAAAAAATTCTGAGTAGGAGTTATTTATTGGATTATAACGAATTGCAACGGTTTTTCATAGTTTCTTGTAAACTTTAGTGATATTGTATATATAAAACTAGTTTTATTTATCATATTGCTATATATTAATAAATTGTAGTGTTTTCAATGAATTTAGTTAGCTAGTTATTAGTGAAGATTTGTTTTTTTCTGCCAATTGAAGTATATTCCTTTATATCTGTAACTAAATAGGTTTCGATATTTGCTACAACTACATTTAACAAAATTAATAGCTAGAAATATGTTTTTTTAATGAAATTTAGGTATCAATTTTACTCCTAAAAACAACGTTTTATCAAGTGTTTTAATGTTTTTTGAGATGCTTAAAAATATTGAAAATTGACATTTATTAGCCCTTTTTTTGATTGAGAAATTCAAAATGTGGTATTATAGTTGTTTTCGTTAGAAAATGCTATTTTAATCTACTGAAAGCTTATAAATGGAGTTTGAGGCTATATATTGTGATACAATTGTATATTACAAATGTTTTTCATAGTTTCTTGTTAGTTGTTACAATTGTAGTGTAATATCTTAAATAAAACCAATTTACCTTATGATAATGCTTTATACCCTCAAAATGTGTTCTTTTCAATGATTTTAGCTAGTTATCGGTGAAATATATCTTTTTTCCTACAAATTGAGGTATACAATCCTTTTTATTTTTTTATAATTTGCACCTATAAGCAGCTTACATTACATTAAGCTAATAAATACAAGAGTAGGAGGTTTTTTATTGTGATATAACGGTAAATAGCAAGCGTTTTTCATAGTTTCTTGTAAACTTTATTGTGTTATTGTATATATACAAGTAGTTTTACTTATCATATTGCTATATACCCATAAAATGTAGTGTTTTCAATGATTTTAGCTAGCTATTAGTGAAGAGTTGTTTTTTTCTACAAATTTAAGTATATTCCTTTATATTTGTTGCTAAATAGCTTTCGAAATTTGCTACAACTATATTTTACAAAATTAATAGTTAAAAATAAGTATTTTTAATGAAATTTAGGTATCAATTTTACTTCCTAAGAACAACGTTTTTTCAAGTGTTTCAATGTATTTTTGATATGCTAAAAAATGTCGAAAATTGACATTATTCAGCCCTTTTTTTGATTGAGAAATTCAAAATGTGGTATTATCGTTGTTTTCGGAAGAAAAGGCTATTTTAAACTACTGAAAGCTTATAAATGGAGTTTGAGGCTATATATTGTGATAAAATTGTATATTACAAGTGTTTTTCATAGTTTCATGTAAATTGTAGTGTTATATCATAAATAAAAGGAAATTACCTTATAAAATAGCTTTATACCCTCAAAATGTGTTATTTTCAGTGATTTTAGCTAGTTATCGGTGAAATATAGCTTCTTTCCTACAAATTGACGTATACAATCCTCTTTTTAGAATAATTTGCACCTAGCTTACAATACATTAAGCTAGTAAATATAAGAGTAGGAGGTTATTTATTGTGATATAACAATATATTGCAAGCGCTTTTTCATAGTTTCTTGTAAACTGTAGTGTTATTGAATATAAACAAGTAGTTTTACATATCATATTGCTATATACCCATAAAATGTAGTGTTTTCAATGATTTTAGCTATTTATTAGTGAAGAGTTGTTTTTTTCTACAAATTGAAGTTTATTCCTTTATATCTGTAACTAAATATTTTCGATATTTGCTACAACTACATTCAACAAAATTAAGAGCTAAAAATTAATTTTTTAATGAAATTTAGGTATCAATTTTACTCCTAAAAACAACGTTTTTTCAAGTTTTTTAATGTACTTTTGAGATGCTACAAAAAATTGAGAACTGACATTAATAAGTCCTTTTTTTAATTGAGAAATTCAAAATGTGGTATTATAGTTGTTTTCGTTAGAAAATGCTATTTTAATCTACTGGAAGCTTATAAATGGAGTTTGAGGCTATATATTGTGATACAATTGGATATAACAAGTGTTTTTCATAGTTTCTTGTAAATTGTAGTGAAATATCTTAAATAAAAGGAATTTATTTTATGATAATGTTTTATACCGTAAAAATGTGTTCTTTTCAATGATTTTAGCTAGTTATCGGTGAAATATAGCTTTTTCATGAAATTTAAGTATCAATTTTAATTTTGAAAAAAATATTTTTTCAAGTGTTTTAATGTATTTTTTGAAGTGCTAAAAAATGTCGATAATTGACATTATTCAGCTCTTTTTTGATAGAGATATTCAAAATTTGGTATTACTGTTGTTTTCATTAGAAAATGCTATTTTAAACTACTGTAAGCTTATAAAAGGAGTTTGAGGCTATATATTGTGATACAATTGTATATTACAAGTGTTTTTCATAGTTTCGTGTAAATTGCAGTGTTATATCATAAATAAAAAAATTTACCTTATGATAATGCTTTATACCCTCAAAATGTGTTCTTTTCAATGATTTTAGCTAGTTATCGAGTGACATATAGTTTTTTCATGAAATTTAAGTTACAATTTTAATCTTAAAAAAAAACATTTTTTCAAGTGTTTTAATGTATTTTTAAAGTGCTAAAAATTGTCGAAACTGACATTATTCAGCTCTTTTTTGATAGGGATATTCAAAATTTGGTATTATTGTTTCGTTAGAAAACGCTATTTTAAACTACTGTAAGTTTATAAAAGGAGTTTGAGGCTATATATTGTGATACAATTGTGTATTACAAGTGTTTTTCTTAGTTTCTTGTAAATTGTGGTGTTATATCATTAATAAAAGGAATTTACCTTATGATATTGCTTTATACCCTCAAAATGTGTTCTTTTCAATGATTTTAGCTAGTTATCGGTGAAATATAGCTTTTTTCCTACAAATTGGAGTATACAATCCTCTTTTTAGAATAATTTGCACCTATAAGTAGTTTACGTTACATTAAGCTAATTCATAGAAGAGTAAGAGATTATTTATTGTGATATAACGGCTTATTGCATTGGTTTTCCTAGTTTCTTGTAAACTGTAGTGTTATTGTATATATACAAGTAGTATACATTTCATATTGCTATATACCCATAAAATGTAATGTTTTCATTGATGTTAGCTAGTTTTCTTTGAAGAGTTGTTTGTTTCTACAAATTGAAGTATATTCCTATATATCTGTACCTATACAGTTTTTGATATTTGCTACAAATATATTTTACAAAATTAATAACTAAAAATACGTATTTTTCATGAAAAGTAAGTATCAATTTTAATCTTAAAAACAAGGTTTTTTCAAGTGTTTTAATGTATTTTTGAGGTGCTCAAAAATTTCGAAAATTGACATTATTCAACATCTTTTTTGAAAGAGAAATTCAAAATTTGGTATTATTGTTGTTTTCGTTAGAAAATGCTCTTTTAAACAACTGAAAGCTTATAAAAGGAGTTTGAGGCTATATATTGTGATACAATTGTGTATTACAAGTGTTTTTCATAGTTTCTTGTAAATTGTGGTGTTATATCATTAATAAAAGGAATTTACCTTATTAAAGCTTTTTTTCAAAATTTTCTTTTTAATGTTTTAGCTAGTTTTTTAAAAATATAGCTTTAAAATTTTGGGTATAATTTTTAATTTTTAAAATTACGTTTTTTAAGTTTTTAAATTTTTTTTAAAATTTTAAAAAAATTTTTGTTAAAAGGATTTTTCTAGTTTTTTTTCGAGATTTCTTTATTGGAATTATTTTTTTCAAAAATTTTTTTAATTTTTTTTCCCCAAAAAAGTTATTTAAAAGGGGTTTTTTTAATATATTTATAAAATTTTTGTGTTTACGGGTTTTTTTTATTTTTGTAAATTTTTTTTTAAAAAATTTTTACTCATATTTGCTTTTTAAAAACCCCAAAAATTGTTTTTAATTTTTTATGTTTGTGAAAAAATTATTTTTTTTCATTGAGTTTTTAATTTTTGCCTCTTTTTTATTTCTTTTTTTTCAAAATTAATCTTTCTTTTTTTCTTTTTTTTAAAAATTTCGGTTTTTTTTTTGGGTTTTTTTTTAAAAAAAATTTTCTTACCCTTTTTTCTTTTTCTTTTTTTCCCTTTTTCTTTTTTTTTTAACCTTTTTTTTCCTTCTTTTCTTTTTCCCCTTTTTTTTTTCCCCCTTTTTTCCTATTTTCTTTTTTTTTTTTTTTCTCAAAAAAAAAAATTCCCCTTTTCTTTCCCTTTCCTTCTTTTTTCTTCTTTTTTTTCCCCCCCCCTTTCTTTTTTTCTCCCTCTTTTTTCCCTTTTTTTTCCCCTTTTTCTTTTTTTTTTTTTTTTTCTTCTTTCCCCTTTTCTTTTTCTTTTTCTCTCTCTCTCTCTCTCTCTCTCCTCTCTCCCCTTCTCTCTCCCTCTCCCCTCTCTTCTCCTTTCTCCCTTCCTTTCTCTTTCTTCTCTCTATCCCCTTCCTCTCTCTCTCCTCTCCTCTCTCTCTCTTTTCTCTCTCTCTCTCCTCTTCCTCTCTCCTCTCCCCTCCTCTCTCCTCCACCTTCTCTCCCTCTTTCCTCTCTCTCTCTCTCCACCTTCTCTTTTTCTCTTCCCCTTTTCCTTTCCCCCTTCCTCCCCTTCTCTCTCTTCTCTCCTCTCTCTCCTTCTCCCCCTTCTCTCTCTCTCTCCTCTCTCTCCTCTCTCTCCCCTTCCCCTCTCTCTTTTCCCCTTCTCTCCCCCCTTTTCTCTCTTCCCCTTCCTCTCTCCCCCTCTCTCCTCTCTCTCTCTCTCTCTCTTCTCTCCTCCCCTTTCCTCTCTTCTCTCTCTCTCTTCCTCTCGTCTCCCCTTCTCCTCTCTCTCCTCTCTTCTCTCTCTCTCCCCCTCTCTCTCTTCTCTCTCTCTCTCTCTCTCTCTCTCTCTTCTCCTCTTCTCTCTCTCTTTTTCTCTCTCTCTCCTTCTCTCTCCTCTCTCTCTCTCTCTCTCTCTCTCCTCTCTCTCTCTCTCTCTCCTCTCCTCTCTCTTCTCTCTCTCTCTTCTCTCTCTTCTTCTCCCTTTCTTCCCCTCTCCTCCCCCGTCTCTCCTCCTTCTCTCTCTTCTCCCCTCTCTCTCTCTCTCTCTCCCCCTCTTTTTTTCCCTCTCCCCGTCTCCTCTCTCTCTCCCCTCCCCTTCCCCTCTCCTCCTTCTCTCTCCTCCCCCTCTTTTTCCTTTTCTCTCTTTTCTCTCTCGTCTCTCCTCTCTCTCCCCTTTTCTCCTTCTCTCTTCTCCTACTCTCTCTCCCCTCTTCTCTCTCTCTCTCCCTCTCTCTTCTCCCCTCTCTCTCTCCTTTTTCCCCCCCTTTTTTCCCTTTTTCCCCTTTCTCTCTCCTTCTCTCTCTCCTTTCTCTTCCTTCTCCTCTTCCCCTCTCTCCCTTCATCTCTCTCCTCTCTCTCTCTTCTCCTCTCTCTCTTCTCTCTCTCTCTCTCTTCTCTCTCTCTCTCTCCCTCTCTCCTCTCTTTTCCCCCCTCTCTCTCTCTTCTCCCCTCTTCTCTCTCTCTCTCTCTCTCTCTCTCTCTCTCTCTCTTCGAGAGAAAAAGAGAGAGAGAGAGAGAAGAGAGAGAGGGGGAGGGGAGAGAGAGAGAAAAGGGGGAGAGAGGAGGAGAGAGAGTTGTTTTTCGTTAGAAAATGCTATTTTAAACTACTGTATTAACTAGATATTAGTGTTATTAGTTATTAGTTACTAGTTATTAGTTACTAGTTAATTAGTTACTAGTAACTAGTTATTATAGAAAAAATGCTTTTTTTTCCCACAAAATTTTAGTATAAATCCTTTTTTTTTGAAAAAATTTGACCCAAAAGTAGCTTACATTACATTAAGCTAATAAAGAAGGTAGGAGGTTTTTTTTTGTGATATAAAGGTTTTTGCAAGCATTTCTCATAGTTTCTTGTAAACTTTATGTTATTGTATATATCAAGTGTTTCTTATCTATTGCTATATACCCTAAAAATTTGTGTTTTTTAATGATTTTAGCTAGCTATTAGTGAAGAGTTGTTTATTTCTACAAATTGAAGTATATTCCTTTATATGTGTAGCTACAACTGCATTTTACAAAATTTATAGCTAAAAATATGTATTTTTAATGAACTTTAGGTACCATATTTACTCATAAAAACAACGTTTTTTCAAGTGTTTTAATGTATTTTTGAGATGCTAAAAAATGTCGAAAATTGACATTATTCAGCCCTTTTTCTGATTGAGAAATTCAAAATGTGGTATTATATTTGTTTTTGTTAGAAAATGCTATTTTAAACTACTGAAAGCTTATAAATGGAGTTTGAGGCTATATATTGTGATACAATTGTATATTACAAGTGTTTTTCATAGTTTCTTGTAAATTGTAGTGTTATATCATAAATAAAAGGAATTTACCTTATAAAAATGCTTTTTACCCTCAAAATGTGATATTTTCAGTGATTTTAGCTAATTATCGGTGAAATATAGCTTCTTTACTACAAATTGACGTATACAATCCTTTTTTTTAGAATAATTTGCAACTAGCTTACATTACATTACGCTAGTAAATATAGAGTAGGAGGTTATTTACTGTGATATAACAATATATTGCAAGTGCTTTTCATAGTTTCTTGTAAACTGTAGTGTTATTGAATATAAACCAGTAGTTTTACTTATCATATTGCTATATATCCATAAAAAGTAGTGTTTTCAATGATTTTAGCTATTTATTAGTGAAGAGTTTTTTTTCTTCTACAAATTGAAGTATATTCCTTTATATCTGTAACTAAGTAGGTTTCGATATTTGCTACAACTACATTTTACAAAATTAATAAATAAAAATATTTTTTTAATGAAATTTATGTATCAATTTTACTCCTAAAAATAACGTTTTTTCAAGTGTTTTAATGTATTTTTGAAATGCTAAAAAATGTCTAAAATTGACATTCTTTAGCCCTTTTTTTGATTGAGAAATTCAAAATGTGGTATTATAGTTGTTTTCGTTAGAAAATGCTTTTTTAAACTACTGAAAGCTTATAAATGGAGTTTGAGGCTATATATTGTGATACAATTGTATATTACAAGTGTTTTTCATAATTTCTTTTAAATTGTAGTGTTATATCATAAATAAAAGGAAATTACATTATAAAAAGGCTTTATACCCCAAAAATGTGTTATTTTCAGTGATTTTAGCTAGTTATCGGTGAAATATAGCTTCTTTCCTATAAAAATGAGGTATACAATCCTTTTTTTAGAATAATTTGCATATAGCTTTTAAGGTTATTTATTGTGATATAACGGTATATTGCAAGCGCTTTTCATAGTTTCTTGTAATATTCAGTGTTATTGTATGTATACAAGTACTTTTACTTATCATATTGCTATATACCCATAAAATGTAGTGTTTTCAATGATTTTAGCTAGCTATTAGTGAAGAGTTGTTTATTTCTACAAATTGAAGTATATTCCTTTATATCTGTAGCTAAATAGCTTGCGATATTTGCTACAACTACTTTTTACAAAATTAATAGCTAAAAATATGTATTTTTAATGAAATTTAGGTATCAATTTTACTCCTAAAAACAATGTTTTTTCAAGTGTTTTAATGTATTTTTGAGGTGCTAAGAAATGTTGAAAATTGACATTATTCAGCCCTTTTTTTGATTGAGAAACTCAAAATGTGGTATTATAGTTGTTTTCTTTGGAAAATGCTATTTTAAACTACTGAAAGCTTATAAATGGTGTTTAATTCTATATATTGTGGTACAATTGTATATTACAAGTATTTTTCATAGTTTCTTGTAAATTGTAGTGATATATCATAAATAAAATAAAATTACCTTATAAAAATGCTTTATACCCTCAAAATGTGTTATTTACAGTGATTTTAGCTAGTTATAAGTGAAATATAGCTTCTTTCCTACAAATTGACGTATACAATCCTTTTTTTAGAATAATTTGCACCTAGCTTACATTACATTAAGCTAATTAATAGTAGAGTAGGAGGTTATTTATTGTGATATAACGGTATATTGCAGGCGCTTTTCATAGTTTCTTGTAAACTGTTGTGTTATCGTATAAATACACGTAGTTTTACTTATCATATTGCTATATACCCAAAAAATGTAGTGTTTTCAATGATTTTAGCTAGTTATTAGTGAAGAGTGGTTTTTTTCTACAAATTGAAGTATATTCCTTTATATCTGTAACTAAATAGGTGTCGATATTTGCTTTAACAACATTTAACAAAATTAATAGCTAAAAATATGTTTTTTTAATGAAATTTAGGTATCAATTTTACTCCTAAAAACAACGTTTTTTCAAGTATTTTAATGGATTTTTGAGTTTTTAAAAAATTTTGAAAATTGACATTATTAAGCCCTTTTTTTTATTGAGAAATTCAAAATGTGGTATTATATTTGTTTTCGTTTAAAAATGCTATTTTAAACTACTGAAAGCTTATAAATTGAGTTTGAGGCTATATATTGTGATACATTTGGATATTACAAGTGTTTTTCGTAGTTTCTTGTAAAATGTAGTGTAATATCTTAAATAAAAGGAATTTACCTTATGATAATGCTTTATACCCTCAAATGTGTTATTTTCAATGATTTTAGCTAGTTATCGGTGAAATATATCTTTTTTCCTACAAATTGACGTATACAATCCTTTTTTTTTTTATAATTTGCATCTATAAGTAGCTTACATTACATTAAGCTAATAAATACAAGAGTAGGAGGTTTTTTATTGTGATATAACGGTATATTGCAAGCGTTTTTCATAGTTTTTTGTAAACTTTAGTGTTATTATATATATACAAGTAGTTTTACTTATCATATTGCTATAAACCCATAAATTGTAGTGTTTTCAATGATTTTAGCTAGCTATTAGTGAAGAGTTGTTTATTTCTACAAATTGAAGTATATTCCTTTATATCTGTAGCTAAAGAGCTTTCGATATTTGCTACAACTACATTTTACGAAATTAATAGCTAAAATATGTGTTTTTAATGATATTTAGATATCAATTTTACTCCTAAAAACAATGTTTTTTACAATTGTTTTAATGTATTTTTGAGAGGCTAAACAATTTCGAAAATTGACATTATTTAGCCATTTTTTTATTCAGAAATTCAAAATGTGGTATTATAGTTCTTTCCGTTAAAAATTGCTATTTTAAACTACTGAAAGCTTATAAATGGATTTTGAGGCTATATATGGGATACAATTGGATATTACAAGTGTTTTTCATAGTTTTTTGTAAATTGTAGCGTAATATCTTAAATAAAAGGTATTTATCTTATGATAATGCTTTATGCCCTCAAAATTTGCTATTTTCAATGATTTTAGCTAGTTATCGGTGAAAAATATCTTTTTTTTCCTACAAATTGACGTATACAATTTTTTTTTTTTTAATAATTTGCACCTATAAGTAGCTTCCATTACGTTAAGCTTATAAATTCAAGAGTAGGAGGTTATTTATTGTGATATAACGGTATATTGCAAGCGTTTTTCATAGTTTCTTGTAAACTTTAGTGATTTTGTATATATACAAATAGTTTTACTTATCATATTGCTATATACCCATAAAATGTAGTGTTTTCAATGAATTTAGCTAGTTATTAGTGAAGAGTTTGTTTTTTCTACCAATTGAAGTACATGCCTTTTATATTGTAACAAAATAGGTTTCGATATTTATTACACCTACATTTAACAAAATTAATAGCTAAAAATACCTTGTTTTAATGAAATTTAGGTATCAATTTTGCTCCTAAAAACAACGTTTTATCAAGTGTTTTAATGTATTTTTGAGATGCTAAAACATGTTGAAATTTTGCATTATTTAGCCCTTTTTTTGATTGAGAAATTCAAAATGTGGTATTATAGTTGTTTTCGTTTGAAAATGCTCTTTTAAACTACTGAAAGCTCATAAATGGAGTTTGAGGCTATATATTGTGAAATAATTGTATATTACAAGTTTTTTCATTGTTTCTTGTAAATTGTAGTGTAATATCTTAAATAAAAGGAATTTACCTTATGATAATGCTTTATCCCTCATAATGTGTTCTTTTCAATGATTTTAGTTAGTTATCGGTGAAATATATTTTTTATCCTACAAATTGACGTATTCAATCCTTTTTTTTTGAATAATTTGCACCTATAAGTAGCTTACATTACATTAAGCTAATAAATACAAGAGTAGGAGGTTATTTATTGTGATATAACGGTATATTGCAAGCGCTTTTCATAGTTTCTTGTAAACTTCAGTGTTATTGTATATATACAAGTACTTTTACTTATCATATTGCTATATACCCATAAATGTGTATGTGTTTTCAATGATTTTAGCTAGCTATTAGTGAAGAGTTGTTTATTTCTACAAATTGAAGTATATTCCTTTATATCTGTAGCTAAATAGCTTTCGATATTTGCTACAACTCCATTTTACAAAATTAATAGCTAAAAATATGTGTATTTAATGAAATTTCGGTATTAATTTTACTTTACTACCTCCCCAACCCAGCAAACAACGTTTTTTCAAGTGTTTTAATGTATTTTTGAGATGCTAAAATATTCGAAAATTGACATTATTCAGCCCTTTTTTAGATTGAAAAATTCAAAATGTGGTATTATCGTTGTTTTCGGAAGAAAAGGCTATTTTAAACTACTAAAAGCTTATAAATGGAGTTTGAGGCTATATATTGTGATACAATTGTATATTACAAGTGTTTCTCATAGTTTCTTGTAAATTGTAGTGATATATCATAAATAAGAGGAAATTACCTTATACAAATGCTTTATACCCTAAAAATGTGTTATTATCAGTGATTTTAGGTAGTTATCTGTGAAATATAGCTTCTTTCCTACAAATTGAACGTATACAATCCTTTTTTTAGAATAATTTGCACCTAGCGTACATTACATTAAGCTAATACATAGTAGAGTAGGAGGTTATTTATTGTGATATAACGGTATATTGCAAGCGCTTTTCATAGTTTCTTGTAAACTGTAGTGTTATTGTATATATACACGTAGTTTTACTTATCATATTCCTATATACCCATAAAATGTAGTGTTTTCAATGATTTTAGCTAGTTATTAGTGAAGAGTTTTTTTTTTCTACACATTGAAGTTTATTCCTTTATATCTGTAACTAAATAGGTTTCGATATTTGCTACAACTACATTTTACAAAATTAATAGCTAAAAATAAGTTTTTTAATTAAATTTAGGTATCAATTTTACTCCTAAAACAACGTTTTTTCAAGTGTTTTAATGTATTTTTGAGATGCTAAAATTGTTTGAAAATTGACATTAATTAGCCCTTTTTTTGATTGAGAAATTCAAAATGTGTATTATAGTTGTTTTCGTTAGAAAATGCTATTTTAATCTACTGAAAACTTATAAATGTAGTTTGAGGCTATATATTGTGAAACAATTGGATATTACAAGTGTTTTTCTGTTTCTTGTAAATTGTAGTGAAATATCTGAAATAAAATGAATATACCTTATGATAATGCTTTATAGCCTCAAAATTGTTCTTTTCAATGATTTTAGCTAGTTATCGATGAAATATATTTATTATCCTACAAATTGACGTATACAATCCTTTTAAATAATAATAATTTGCACCTATAAGTAGCTTACATTACATTAAGCTAATAAATACAAGAGTAGGAGGTTATTTATTGTGATATAACGGTATATTGCAAGCGTTTTTCATAGTTTCTTGTAAACTTTAGTGTTATTATATATAAGTAGTTTTACTTATCATATTGCTATATACCCATAAAATGTAGTGTTTTCAATGATTTTAGCTAGCTATTAGTGAAGAGTTGTTTATTTCTTCAAATTGAAGTATATTCCTTTATATCTGTGGCTAAATAGCTTTCGATATTTGCTACAACTACATTTTACAAAATTAATAGCTGAAAATATGTATTTTAATGAAATTTAGGTATCAATTTTACTCCTAAAAACATCGTTTTTTTCAAGTGTTTTAATGTATTTTTGAGATGCTAAAAAATGTCGAAAATTGACATTATTCAGCCCTTTTTTTGATTGACAAACTCAAAATGTGGTATTATAGTTTTTTTTGTTAGAAATTGCTGTTTTAAACTACTGAAAGCTTATAAATGGAGTTTGAGGCTATATATTGTGATACAATTGTATATTACAAATGTTTTTCATAGTTTCTTGTAAATTGTAGTGTTATATCATAAATAAAAGGAAATTACCTTATAAAAATGCTTTATACCCTCAAAATGTGTTATTTTCAGTGATTTTAGCTAGTTATAAGTGAGATATAGCTTCTTTCCTACAAATAGACGTATACAATACCTTTTTTAGAAGAATTTGCACCTAGCTTACATTACATAAAGCCAATAAATAGAAGAGTAGGAGGTTATTTATTGTGATAAACGGTATAATGCAAGCGCTTTTCATAGTTTCTTGTAAACTTTAGCGTTATTGTATATATACAAGTAGTTTTACTTATCATAATGCTATATACCCATAAAATGTAGTGTTTTCAATGATTTTAGCTAGTTATTAGTGAAGAGTTTTTTATTTCTACAAATTGAAGTATATTCCTTTATATCTGTAATTAAATTGGTTTCGATATTTGCTACAACTACATTTAACAAAATTAATAGCTAAAAATATGGTTTTTTAATGAAATTTAGGTATCAGTTTTATTCCTAAAACAATGTTTTTTCAAATTTTGTAATATATTTATAAGATGCTAGAAAATGTTGAAAATTGACATTATTTAGCCCTTTTTTTGATTGAGAAATAAAAAATTATGTATTATAGTTGTTTTCGTTTGAAAATGCGATTTTAAACTACTGAAAGCTTATAAATGGAGTTTGAGGATATTGTGATACAATTGGATATTTCAAGTGTTTTTCATAGTTTCTTGTAAATTGTAGTGTTATATTTTAAATAAAAGGAAGTTACCTTTTGAAAATGCTTTATACCCTCAAAATGTGTTCTTTTCAATGATTTTAGCTAGTTATCGGTAAAATAAACTTTTTTCCTACAAATTGACGTATACAATCCTTTTTTTTAGAATAATTTGCACCTATAAGTAGCTTACATTACATTAAGCTAATAAATACAAGATTAGGAGGTTATTTATTTTGATATAACGGTATTTTGCAAGCGTTTTTCATAGTTTCTTGTAAATTTTAGTGTTATTGTATATGTACAAGTAGTTTTACTTATCATATTGCTATATACCCATAACATGTAGTGTTTTTGATGATTTTAGCTAACTATTAGTGAAGAGTTGTTTATTTCTACAAATTGAAGTATATTCCTTTATATCTGTAGCTAAATAGCTTTTGATATTTGCTACAACTACATTTAACAAAATTAATAGCTAAAAATATGTTTTTTTAATGAGATTTAGGTATCAATTTTACTCCTAAAAACTACGTTTTTTCAAGTGTTTTAATGTATTTTTGAGATGTTAAAAAATGCCGTAAATTAACATTATTCAGCCCTTTTTTTGATTGAGAAATTCAAAATGTGGTATTATAGTTGTTTTCGTTAGAAAATGCTATTATAAACTACTTAAAGCTTATAAATGGAATTTGAGGCTATATATTGTGATTCAATTGTATATTACAAGTGTTTTTCATAGTTTCTTGTAAATTGTAGTGTTATATTATAAATTAAAGGAAATTACCTTATAAAAATGCTTTATACTCTCAAAATGTGTTATTTTCAGTGATTCTAGCTAGTTATCGGTGAAATATAGCTTCTTTCCTACAAATTGACGTATACAATCCTTTTTTTTAGAATAATTTGCTCCTAGCTTACATTACATTAAGCTAATAAATAAAAGAGTAGGAGGTTATTTTTTGTGATATTGGTTTATTGCAAGCGCTTTTCATAGTTTCTTGTGAACTGTAGTGTTATTGTATATATTCAAGTAGTTTTACTTATCATATTGCTATATACCCATAAATTGTAGTGTTTTCAATGAATTTAGCTAGTTATTAGTGAAGAGGTTTTTTTTTCTACAAATTGAGGTATATTCCTTTATATCTGTAACTAAATAGGTTTGTATATATGCTACAACTACATTTAACAAAATTAATAGGTATAAATGTGTTTTTTTTAATGAAATTTAGGTATCAATTTTTCTCTTAAAAACAACGTTTTTTCAAGTGTTTTAATGTATTTTTGAAATGCTAAAAAATGTTGAAAATTGACATTATTTAGCCCTTTTTTTGATTGAGAAATTCAAAAAGGGGTATTATAGTTGTTTTCGTTAGAATTTTTTTTTTAAACTACTGCAAGCTTATAAAAGGAGTTTGAGGCTATATATTGTGATACAATTGGATATTACAAATGCTTTTCATAATTTCTTGTAAATTGTAGTGTAATATCATAAATAAAAGGAATTTACCTCATGATAATGCTTAATACCCTCAAAATGTGTTCTTTTCAATGATTTTAGCTATTTATCGGTGAAATATAGCTTTTTTCCTAGAAATTGACGTATACAATCCTTTTTTTTTTTAGTATTTTGCACCTATAAGTAGCTTACATTACATTAAGTTAATAAATACAAGAGTAGGAGGTTATTTTTTGTGATATAACGATATATTGCAAGCATTTTTCATAGTTTCTTGTAAACTTTAGTGTTATTGTATATATACAAATAGTTTTACTAATCATATCGCCATATACCCATAAAATGTAGTGTTTTCAATGATTTTAGCTAGCTATTAGTGAAGAGTTGTTTATTTCCAGAAATTGAAATATATTCCTTTATATCTGTAGCTAAATAGCTTTCGATATTTGCTACACATACATTTATCAAAATTGATAGCTAAAAATATGTTTTTTTAATGAAATTTAGGTATCAATTTTACTCCAAAAAACAACGTTTTTTCAAGTGTTTTAATGTATTTTTCTGATGCTAAAAAAAGTCAAAAATTGACATAATTCAGCCCTTTTTTTGATTGAGAAATTCAAAATGTGGTATTATAGTTGTTTTCGTTAGAATTTTTTTTTTTTACTACTGCAAGCTTATAAATGGAGTTTGAGGCTATATATTATGATACAATTGTATATTACAAGTGTTTTTCATAGCTTCTTGTCAATGGTAGTGTTATATCATAAATAAAAGGAAATTACCTTAAAAGAGGGCTTTATACCCTCAAAATGTGTTATTTTCAGTGATTGTACATAGTTATCGGTGAAATATAGCTTCTTTCCTACAAATTGACGTATACAATCCTTTTTTTAGAATAATTTGCACCTAGCTTACATTACATTAAGCTAATCAATAAGAAGAGTAGGAGGTTATTTATTGGGATATAACGGTATATTGCAAGCGTTTTTCATAGTTTCTTGTAAACTTTAGTGTTATTGTATATATACAAGTAATTTTACTTATCATATTGCTATATACCCATGAAATGTAGTGTTTTCAATGATTTTAGCTAGCTATTAGTGAAGAGTTTTTTATTTTTACAAAATTGAAGTATTTTCCGTTATATCTGTAGGTAAATAGCTTTCGATATTTGCTACAATTACATTTTACAAAATTAATAGTTAAATTAATGTATTTTTAATGAAATTTAGGTATCAATTTTACTCAACAAAAAAACGTTTTTTCAAGTGTTTTAATGTATTTTTCAGATGCTAAAAAATGTCGAAAATTGACATTATTCAGCCATTTTTTTTATTGAAAATTTATAAATGTAGTATTATAGTTGTTCTCGTTAGAATATGCTATTTTAAACTACTGAAAGCTTATAAATGGAGTTTGAGGCTATATAATGTGAAACAATTGTATATTACAAGTGTTTTTCATAGTTTCTTGTAAATTGTAGTGTTATATCATAAATAAAAGGAAATTACCTTATAAAAATGCTTTATACCCTCAAAATGTGTTATTTTCAGTGATTTTAGCTAGTTATAGGTGAAATATAGCTTCTTTCCTACAGATTGACGTATACAATCCTTTTTTTTATAATAATTTGCACCTAGCTTACATTACATTAAGCTAATAAATAGAAGAGTAGGAGGTTATTTATTGTGATATAACGGTATATTGCAAGCGTTTTTCACAGTTTCTTGTAAACTGTAGTGTTATTGTATATATATAAGTAGTTTTACTTATCATATTGCTATATACCAATGAAATGTAGTGTTTTCAATGATTTTAGCTAGTTATTAGTGAAGAATTGTTTTTTGCTACAAATTGAAGTATATTCCTTTATATCTGTAGCTAAATAGGTTTCGATATTTGCTATAAATACATGTAACAAAATTAATAGCTAAAAATATGTTTTTTTAATTAAATTTAGGTATCAATTCTACTCTTAAAAACAATGTTTTTTCAAGTGTTTTAATGTATTTTTGAGATGCTAAAAAATGTCGAAAATTGACATTATTTAGCCCTTTTTTTGATTGAGAAATTCAAATGTGGTATTATAGTTGTTTTCGTTAGAAAATGCGATTTTAAACTACTGAAAGCTTATAAATGGAGTTTGAAGTTATATATTGTGATACAATTGTATATTACAAGTGTTTTTCATAGTTTCTTCTAAATTATGGTGTAATATCTTAAATAAAGGGAATTTACCTTATGATAATGCTTTATACCCTCAAAATGTGTTGTTTTCAATGATTTTAGCTAGTCATCCGTGAAATATATCTTTTTTCCTACAAATTGACGTATACAATTTTTTTTTTAGAATAATTTGCACCTATAAGTAGCTTACATTACATTAAGCTAATAAATACAAGAGTAGGAGGTTATCTATTGTGATATAACGGTATATTGCAAGTGTTTTTCATAGTTTCTTGTAAATTTTAGTGTTATTGTATATATACAAGTAGTTTTACTTATCATATTGCTATATACCCATAAAATTAAGTGTTTTCAGTGATTTTAGTTAGCTAGCTATTAGTGAAGAGTTGTTTATTTTTACAAACTGAAGTATATTCCTTTACATCTGTAGCTAAATAGCTTTAGATATTTGCTACACCTACATTTTACAAAATTAATAGCTAAAAATATGTATTTTTATTGAAATTTAGGTATCAATTTTACTCCTAGAAACAACGTTTATTCAAGTGTTTTAATGTATTTTTGAGATGCTAAAAAAATGTCGAAAATTGACATTATTTAGCCCTTTTTTTGATTGAGAAATTCAAAATGTGGTATTATAGTTGTTTTAGTTAGAAAATACAATTTTAAACTACTGAAAGCTTATAAATGGAGTTTGAGGCTATATACTGTGATACAATTGTATATTACAAGTGTTTTTCATAGTTTCTGGTAAATTGTAGTGTTATATCATAAATAAAAGGAAATTACCAAATAAAAATGCTTTATACCCTCAAAATGTGTTATGTTCAGTGATTTTAGCTAGTTATCGGTGAAATATAGCTTCTTTCCTACAAATTGACGTATACAATCCTTTTTTTAGAATAATTTGCACCTAGCTTACATTACATTAAGCTAATAAATAGAAGAGTAGTTGATTATTTATTTTGATAGATCGGTATATTGCAAGCGCTTATCATAGTTTCTTGTAAACTGTAGTGTTATTGTATATATACAAGTCGTTTTACTTATCATATTGCTATATACCCATAAAATGTAGTATTTTCAATGATTTTAGCTAGTTATTAGTGAAGAGTTTTTTTTTTTCTACAAATTGAAGTATATTCCTTTATAATTAAATAGGTTTCGATATTTGCTACAATGTACCTAGCTACAAATTTAACAAAATTAATAGCTAAAAATATGTTTTTTTAATGAAGTTTAGGTATCAATTTTGGTCCTAAAAACAACGTTTTTTCAAGTGTTTTAAAGCATTTTTGAGATGCTAAAAAATGTCGAAAACTGACATTATTTAGCCCTCTTTTTAATTGAGAAATTCAAAATGTGGTATTATAGTTGTTTTCGTTAGAAAATGCTATTTTAAACTACTGTAAGCTTTTAGATGGAGTTTGAAGCTATATATTGTGATACAATTGTATATTACAAGTGTTTTTCATAGTTTCTTGTAAATTATAGTGTTATAATATAAATAAAAGGAATTTACTTTACAAAAATGCTTTATACTCACAAAATTTGTTCTTTTCATTGATTTTAGCTAGTTATCGGTGAAATATAGCTTCTTTCCTACAAATTGACGTATACAATCCTTTTTTTTAGAATAATTTGCTCCTAGCTTACATTACATTAAGCTAATAAATAAAAGAGTAGGAGGTTATTTATTGTGATATTGGTTTATTGCAAGCGCTTTTCATAGTTTCTTGTAAACTGTAGTGTTATTGTATATATTCAAGTAGTTTTACTTATCATATTGCTATATACCCATAAATTGTAGTGTTTTCAATGAATTTAGCTAGTTATTAGTGAAGAGGTTTTTTTTTCTACAAATTGAAGTATATTCCTTTATATCTGTAACTAAATAGGTTTGTATATATGCTACAACTACATTTAACAAAATTAATAGGTAAAAATGTGTTTTTTTTAATGAAATTTAGGTATTAATTTTTCTCTTAAAAACAACGTTTTTTCAAGTGTTTTAATGTATTTTTGAAATGCTAAAAAATGTTGAAAATTGACATTATTCAGCCCTTTTTTTGATTGAGAAATTCAAGAAGGGGTATTATAGTTGTTTTCGTTTGAATTTTTCTTTTAAACTACTGCAAGCTTATAAAAGGAGTTTGTGGCTATATATTGTGATACAATTGGATATTACAAATGCTTTTCATAATTTCTTGTAAATTGTAGTGTAATATCATAAATAAAAGGAATTTACCTCATGATAATGCTTTATACCCTCAAAATGTGTTCTTTTCAATGATTTTAGCTATTTATCGGTGAAATATAGCTTTTTTCCTAGAAATTGACGTATACAATCCTTTTTTTTTTTTAGTATTTTGCACCTATCAGTATCTTACATTACATTAAGCTAATAAATACAAGAGTAGGAGGTTATTTTTTGTGATATAACGATATATTGCAAGCATTTTTCATAGTTTCTTGTAAACTTTAGTGTTATTGTATATATACAAATAGTTTTACTAATCATATCGCCATATACCCATAAAATGTAGTGTTTTCAATGATTTTAGCTAGCTATTAGTGAAGAGTTGTTTATTTCTAGAAATTGAAGTATATTCCTTTACATCTGTAGCTAAATAGCTTTAGATATTTGCTACACCTACTTTTTACAAAATTAATAGCTAAAAATATGTATTTTTAATGAAAATTAGGTATCAATTTTACTCCTAGAAACAACGTTTATTCAAGTGTTTTAATGTATTTTTGAGATGCTAAAAAAATGTCGAAAATTGACATTATTTAGCCCTTTTTTTGATTGAGAAATTCAAAATGTGGTATTATAGTTGTTTTAGTTAGAAAATACAATTTTAAACTACTGAAAGCTTATAAATGGAGTTTGAGGCTATATATTGTGATACAATTGTATATTACAAGTGTTTTTCATAGTTTCTGGTAAATTGTAGTGTTATATCATAAATAAAAGGAAATTACCAAATAAAAATGCTTTATACCCTCAAAATGTGTTATGTTCAGTGATTTTAGCTAGTTATCGGTGAAATATAGCTTCTTTCCTACAAATTGACGTATACAATCCTTTTTTTAGAATAATTTGCACCTAGCTTACATAACATTAAGCTAATAAATAGAAGAGTAGGAGATTATTTATTTTGATAGATCGGTATATTGCAAGCGCTTATCATAGTTTCTTGTAAACTGTAGTGTTATTGTATATATACAAGTCGTTTTACTTATCATATTGCTATATACCCATAAAATGTAGTATTTTCAATGATTTTAGCTAGTTATTAGTGAAGAGTTTTTTTTTTCTACAAATTGAAGTATATTCCTTTATAATTAAATAGGTTTCGATATTTGCTACAACTACATTTAACAAAATTAATAGCTAAAAATATGTTTTTTTAATGAAATTTAGGTATCAATTTTGGTCCTAAAAACAACGTTTTTTCAAGTGTTTTAAAGCATTTTTGAGATGCTAAAAAATGTCGAAAACTGACATTATTTAGCCCTCTTTTTAATTGAGAAATTCAAAATGTGGTATTATAGTTGTTTTCGTTAGAAAATGCTATTTTAAACTACTGTAAGCTTTTAAATGGAGTTTGAAGCTATATATTGTGATACAATTGTATATTACAAGTGTTTTTCATAGTTTCTTGTAAATTATAGTGTTATAATATAAATAAAAGGAATTTACTTTATAAAAATGCTTTATACTCTCAAAATGTGTTCTTTTCATTGATTTTAGCCAGTTATTAGTGAAATATAGCTTCTTTCCTACAAATTGACGTAAACAATTCTTTTTTTAGAATAATTTGCACCTATAAGTAGCTTACATTACATTAAGCTAATAAATACAAGAGTAGGAGGTTATTTATTGTTATATAACGGTAGCTAGCGCTTTTCATAGTTTCCTGTAAAATGTAGTGTTATTGTATATATACAAGTAGTTTTACTTATCATATTGCTATATACCCATAAAATGTAGTGTTTTCAATTATTTTAGCTAGTTATTAGTGAAGGTTTTTTTTCTTCTACAAATTGAAGTATATTCCTTTATATCTGTAGCTAAATAGGTTTCGATATTTGCCACAACTACATTTAAGAAAATTAAAAGCTAAAAATTAGTTTTTTTAATGAAATTTAGGTATCAATTTTACTCCTAAAAACAACGTTTTTTCAAGTGTTTTAATGTTTTTTTGAGATGCTAAAAATGTCGAAAATTGACATTATGCAGCCCTTTTTTTGATAGAGAAATTTAAAATGTGGAATTAAAGTTGTTTTCGTTAGAAAATGCTATTTTAAACTACTGTAAGCTTATAAAAGGAGTTTGAGGCTATATATTGTGATACAATTGTATATTACAAGTGTTTTTCATAGTTTCCTTATAAATTGTAGTGTTATATCAAAAATAAAAGGAATCTACCTTAACGAGCGCATGCTGCCCATTTAAATGGGCGCAAAGCTGGCAACATTCAATATCCTGCTATTTTTTAGTTCGTCCTCTAAAACTCGCTTTTTCTTACTCGTCCGTTACAAACAAACGTTAAAAGTTGAGCCTCATGCCCCCAGATTTCCATACTTAACGTAAACAAAGGCTGGAGGAGAGGAGGAAGAGGACCCTTCGAAGAATTTCTTCAAAATGCCCCGCAATAAGTAGGTTTTAAGTAGATGTATATATATTCGTTCATTCATATCAAGTAATAGAGGGATTGTTTAGGGCACAAAGACTTGTACTACTATGTAAATATAGTAGCTGCCCTCTGCTGCTTATTCTATGGAAGCTGTATGAATTTTAAAATTGATGCCCATCTAAATGGGCATCATGGAGCATTTGGGGAAAGGTGACCACCAAATATGTGTTTTCAAACAAGGAACACTTAACATTGCACTGTGGTATATACTCCTGATTTATGTTACCTACAGTCGAATACTCTAAATTTAATGTATTGACACATCATTTATAAGGTTAATTGCATTGGTATATCATTTGAGTTTGGGTCTCAGTTCAGGCTCCTCAAGAATGTTGAAGAGGCAGTTGAGTATTTGTATTCATTGCCTGAAGAGGAAGAAGCCACAAGTATTGACGTTGCACTAGAGCCTCCTGATGATGGAGCTGAGTCGGATGCTGATGATCCAAGTGGGGATATTGTTGACGTCGGAGAAGAAAATATTAATATTCTTGGAGCCAGACTGTTAGCAATACCTAACAGAATTAACTAATATAAATTCACATCTGGAGCCCTCTCCAGCATGGACCATGGAGTTAAACATTCCTGAAGATTCGCAGGACATAACACCTAAGTTAACTGAAGGACAGCCTCATTGAGCCTCAACCACCAAAGCAAAAACGGAAAAAGAATAAGCCTACATACACAATACTACATACATAAGGGAATACTACCATTAGTACACGGAGTACACAAACCTTCTGTATTGAACATATGGTTAGATGAAGGACTGACACCTGTTGATATTTTTTAAGTGTTTTGAGATAATGACGTGATGGAAATAATTAGGAGAGAAACAAATCTTTATCATCAAGTAAAGTTTAGTAAAGAGTTATTTGTTACAGTAGAAGAGCTTTATCAGGTATTTGGCGTTTTCCTTTTGTCAAGATATAACACAGTCCCAAACAGACGGCTCTTCTGGTCCAGCCAAGCTGACACCCACCCGATGCCTTGCTGTTGTTCAAAGTGGTATGAAACTCAACAGGTTTGAGGATATTGTTCGCAGCCTACACTTTGATACCTGCAGATATTGCAATACAATACAGATATTCAAGATACGACCACTAATTGAAAACTTTAACAAAATGTTCATGACCCTAGCCCAGCTGCTTCCAATGACATGGGCAATTGATGAAGCCACGGAACCTTACTATGGTCATCATGGATTCAAACAATTCATCAGAGAAAAAACAATGTTTGGATATTAATTCTGGTGTTTGTGCTTCTCCGAGGGTTTACTAATATCCTTCAAACTCTATGAAGGAAAGGAAACTAGTTATGTAGAAGGCCGAACAATAGGTGAATCTGTTGTGGAGACCCTTGCTAAGGGAGTCGTTCCTACAGGAAGTAATGGATATATTGACAACTATGCATTTTACAACACTGCTTCTACTGTACTTGAGTCATTCAGAAAAGCAGATGTTAACCTCACAGGGACAATGCGGAAGGATAAAGTTAGAGATGTCTCTCTGTCAGACATCAAGAAGAGTGAAAGAGGATGACAGTGATCAAATTTGTAGTTGTGAGGAGTATGTAGAAAATTATTTTTCATAGAAAACATTTCTTATACTAAAAATATTTGTTTATTTATTAAAAGCACGCTGCTTATGAATAATATATTTTGAATTAAGGAAAGAAAATTATATGTACCCTTTATAGACATAAAAGGCGTAGATATTTACGATGCATGTTGTCACTTTGAATTTGGCGGGAAGGATGTACCTCCATGATGCCCATTTAAATGGGTGCTACATAACTCCATTACAAATGGATGAAGAATAACCTATCATACATAGTCATCAGTTTTAGGTCAATATCTACTAGATATCTAAAAAATAAAACGATTCTACTAATAACAAAGGGTACCATGCGCTCGTGGGTTAAAAAAAAGGCTTTATACCCTCAAAATGTATTCTTTTCAGTGAGTTTAGCTAGTTATCGGTGAAATATAGCTTCTTTCCTACAAATTGACGAATACAATCCTTTTTTTTAGAATAATATGCACCTATAAGTAGCTTACATTACATTAAGCTCATAAATATAGGAGTAGGAGGTTATTTATTGTGATATAACGGTATATTGCTAGAGCTTTTCATAGTCTCTTGTAAACAATAGTGTTATTGTATATATACAAGTAGTTTTACTTATCATATTGCCATATACCCATAAAATGTAGTGTTTTCAATGAGTTTAGCTAGTTATTAGTGAAGAGGTTTTTTTTCTACAAATTGAAGTATATTCCTTTATATCTATAGCTAAATAGTTTTCGATATTTGCTACAACTACATGTAACAAAATAAATAGCTAAAATTTAGTTTTTTTTAATGAAATTTAGGTATCCATTATACTCCTAAAAACAACTTTTTTCAAGTGTTTTAATGTATTTTTGAGATGCTAAAAAATGTCGAAAATTGACATTATTCAGCCCTTTTTTTGATAGAGAAATTAAAAATGTGTTATTATTGTTGTTTTCGTTATAAAATGCTATTTTAAACTACTGTAAGCTTATAAAAAGAGTTTGATGCTATATATTGTGATACAATTGTATATTACAAGTGTTTTTTATAGTTTCTTGTAAATTGCAGTGTTATATCATAAATAATAGGAATTTACCTTATGATAATGCTTTATCCCCTCAAAATGTGTTCTTTTCAGTGATTTTAGCTAGTTATTGGTGAAATATAGCTTCTTTCCTACAAATTGACGTATAAAATCTTTTTTTTTATAATAATCTGCACCTATAAGTAGCTTACATTACATTAAGCTAATAAATACACGAGTAGGAGGTTATTTATTGTGATATAACGGTATATTGCAAGCGTTTTTCATAGTTTCTTGTAAACTTTAGTGTTATTGTATATATACAATTAGTTTTACTCATCATATTGCTATATACCCATAAAATGTAGTGTTTTCAATGATTTTAGCTAGCTATTAGTGAAGAGTTGTTTATTTCTACAAATTGAAGTATATTCCGTTATATCTGTAGGTAAATAGCTTTCGATATTTGCTACAACTACATTTTACAAAATTAATAGTTAAATTAATGTATTTATAATGATATTTAGGTATCAATTTTACTCCGAAAAACTACGTTTTTTCAAGTGTTTTAATGTATTTTTGAGATGCTAAAAAATGTCGAAAATTGACATTATTCAGCTCTTTTTTTTATTGAGAAATTCAAAATGTGGTATTATAGTTGTTTTCGTTAGAAAATGCTATTTTAAACTACTGAAAGCTTATAAATGGAGTTTGAGGCTATATATTGTGATACAATTGTATATTACAAGTGTTTTTCATAGTTTCTTGTAAATTGTAGTGTTATATAATAAATTAAAAGAAATTACCTTATAAAAATGTTGTATACCCTCAAAATGTTTTATTTTCAGTGATTTTAGCTAGTTATCGGTGAAATATAGCTTCTTTCCTACAAATTGACGTATACAATCCTTTTTTTAGAATAATCTGCACCTAGCTTGCATTACATTAAGCTAATAAATAGAAGAGTAGGAGGTTATTTATTGTGATATAACGGTATATTGCAAGCGCTTTTCATAGTTTCCTGTAAACTTTAGTGTTATTGTATATATACAAGTAGTTTTACTTATCATATTGCTATATACCCATAAAATGTAGTGTTTTTAATGATTTTAGCTAGCTATTAGTGAAGAGTTGTTTTTTTCCAGAAATTGAAATATATTCCTTTATATCTGTAACTAAATAGCTTTCGATATTTGCTACACATACATTTATCAAAATTGATAGCTACAAATATGTTTTTTTAATGAAATTTAGGTATCAATTTTACTCCAAAAAACAACGTTTTTTCAAGTGTTTTAATGTATTTTTCTGATGCTAAAAAAAGTCAAAAATTGACATAATTCAGCCCTTTTTTTGATTGAGAAATTCAAAATGTGGTATTATAGTTGTTTTCGTTAGAATTTTTTTTTTTTACTACTGCAAGCTTATAAATGGAGTTTGAGGCTATATATTATGATACAATTGTATATTACAAGTGTTTTTCATAGCTTCTTGTCAATGGTAGTGTTATATCATAAATAAAAGGAAATTACCTTAAAAGAGGGCTTTATACCCTCAAAATGTGTTATTTTCAGTGATTCTACATAGTTATCGGTGAAATATAGCTTCTTTCCTACAAATTGACGTATACAATCCTTTTTTTAGAATAATTTGCACCTAGCTTACATTACATTAAGCTAATCAATAAGAAGAGTAGGAGGTTATTTATTGGGATATAACGGTATATTGCAAGCGTTTTTCATAGTTTCTTGTAAACTTTAGTGTTATTGTATATATACAAGTAATTTTACTTATCATATTGCTATATACCCATGAAATGTAGTGTTTTCAATGATTTTAGCTAGCTATTAGTGAAGAGTTTTTTATTTTTACAAAATTGAAGTATTTTCCGTTATATCTGTAGGTAAATAGCTTTCGATATTTGCTACAATTACATTTTACAAAATTAATAGTTAAATTAATGTATTTTTAATGAAATTTAGGTATCAATTTTACTCAACAAAAAAAACGTTTTTTCAAGTGTTTTAATGTATTTTTCAGATGCTAAAAAATGTCGAAAATTGACATTATTCAGCCATTTTTTTTATTGAGAATTTCTAAATGTGGTATTATAGTTGTTCTCGTTAGAATATGCTATTTTAAACTACTGAAAGCTTATAAATGGAGTTTGAGGCTATATAATGTGAAACAATTGTATATTACAAGTGTTTTTCATAGTTTCTTGTAAATTGTAGTGTTATATCATAAATAAAAGGAAATTACCTTATAAAAATGCTTTATACCCTCAAAATGTGTTATTTTCAGTGATTTTAGCTAGTTATCGGTGAAATATAGCTTCTTTCCTACAGATTGACGTATACAATCCTTTTTTTTATAATAATTTGCACCTAGCTTACATTACATTAAGCTAATAAATAGAAGAGTAGGAGGTTATTTATTGTGATATAACGGTATATTGCAAGCGTTTTTCATAGTTTCTTGTAAACTCTAGTGTTATTGTATATATATAAGTAGTTTTACTTATCATATTGCTATATACCAATGAAATGTAGTGTTTTCAATGATTTTAGCTAGTTATTAGTGAAGAATTGTTTTTTGCTACAAATTGAAGTATATTCCTTTATATCTGTAGCTAAATAGGTTTCGATATTTGCTACAAATACATGTAACAAAATTAATAGCTGAAAATATGTTTTTTTAATTAAATTTAGGTATCAATTCTACTCTTAAAAACAACGTTTTTTCAAGTATTTTAATGTATTTTTGAGATGCTAAAAAATGTCGAAAATTGACATTATTTAGCCCTTTTTTTGATTGAGAAATTCAAAATGTGGTATTAGAGTTGTTTTCGTTAGAAAATGCGATTTTAAACTACTGAAAGCTTATAAATGGAGTTTGAGGCTATATATTGTGATACAATTGTATATTACAAGTGTTTTTCATAGTTTCTTCTAAATTATGGTGTAATATCTTAAATAAAGGGAATTTACCTTATGATAATGCTTTATACCCTCAAAATGTGTTGTTTTCAATGATTTTAGCTAGTCATCCTTGAAATATATCTTTTTTCCTACAAATTGACGTATACAATTTTTTTTTTAGAATAATTTGCACCTATAAGTAGCTTACATTACATTAAGCTAATAAATACAAGAGTAGGAGGTTATCTATTGTGATATAACGGTATATTGCAAGCGTTTTTCATAGTTTCTTGTAAATTTTAGTGTTATTGTATATATACAAGTAGTTTTACTTATCATATTGCTATATACCCATAAAATTAAGTGTTTTCAGTGATTTTAGTTAGCTAGCTATTAGTGAAGAGATGTTTATTTTTACAAATTGAAGTATATTCCTTTACATCTGTAGCTAAATAGCTTTAGATATTTGCTACACCTACATTTTACAAAATTAATAGCTAAAAATATGTATTTTTAATGAAATTTAGGTATCAATTTTACTCCTAGAAACAACGTTTATTCAAGTGTTTTAATGTATTTTTGAGATGCTAAAAAAATGTCGAAAATTGACATTATTTAGCCCTTTTTTTGATTGAGAAATTCAAAATGTGGTATTATAGTTGTTTTAGTTAGAAAATACAATTTTAAACTACTGAAAGTTTATAAATGGAGTTTGAGGCTATATATTGTGATACAATTGTATATTACAAGTGTTTTTTATAGTATCTTGTAAATTGCAGTGTTATATCATAAATAATAGGAATTTACCTTATGATAATGCTTTATCCCCTCAAAATGTGTTCTTTTCAGTGATTTTAGCTAGTTATTGGTGAAATATAGCTTCTTTCCTACAAATTGACGTATAAAATCTTTTTTTTTATAATAATTTGCACCTATAAGTAGCTTACATTACATTAAGCTAATAAATACACGAGTAGGAGGTTATTTATTGTGATATAACGGTATATTGCAAGCGTTTTTCATAGTTTCTTGTAAACTTTAGTGTTATTGTATATATACAATTAGTTTTACTCATCATATTGCTATATACCCATAAAATGTAGTGTTTTCAATGATTTTAGCTAGCTATTAGTGAAGAGTTGTTTATTTCTACAAATTGAAGTATATTCCGTTATATCTGTAGGTAAATAGCTTTCGATATTTGCTACAACTACATTTTACAAAATTAATAGTTAAATTAAAATATTTATAATGATATTTAGGTATCAATTTTACTCCGAAAAACTACGTTTTTTCAAGTGTTTTAATGTATTTTTGAGATGCTAAAAAATGTCGAAAATTGACATTATTCAGCTCTTTTTTTTTATTGAGAAATTCAAAATGTGGTATTATAGTTGTTTTCGTTAGAAAATGCTATTTTAAACTACTGAAAGCTTATAAATGGAGTTTGAGGCTATATATTGTGATACAATTGTATATTACAAGTGTTTTTCATAGTTTCTTGTAAATTGTAGTGTTATATAATAAATTAAAAGAAATTACCTTATAAAAATGTTGTATACCCTCAAAATGTTTTATTTTCAGTGATTTTAGCTAGTTAACGGTGAAATATAGCTTCTTTCATACAAATTGACGTATACAATCCTTTTTTTAGAATAATTTGCACCTAGCTTGCATTACATTAAGCTAATAAATAGAAGAGTAGGAGGTTATTTATTGTGATATAACGGTATATTGCAAGCGCTTTTCATAGTTTCCTGTAAACTTTAGTGTTATTGTATATATACAAGTAGTTTTACTTATCATATTGCTATATACCCATAAAATGTAGTGTTTTCAATGATTTTAGCTACTTATTAGTGAAGAGTTGTTTTTTTCTACAAATTGAAGTATATTCCTTTATATCTGTAACTAATTAGGCTTCGATATTTGCTACAACTACATTTAACAAAATTAATAGCTAAAAATATGTTTTTTTAATGAAATTTAGGTATCAATTTAACTCCTAAAAACAACGTTTTTTCATGTGTTCTAATGTATTTTTGAGATGCTAAAAAATGTCGAAAATTGATATTATTTAGCCCTTATTTTGATTGAGAAATTCAAAATGTGGAATTATTGTTGTTTGCGTTAGAAAATGCTATTTTAAACTACTGAAAGCTGATAAATTGAGTTTGAGGCTATATATTGTGATACAATTGTATATTCCAAGTGTTTTTCATAGTTTCTTGTAAATTGTAGTGTTATATCATAAATAAAAGGAAATTACCAAATAAAAATGCTTTATACCCTCAAAATGTGTTATTTTCAGTGATTTTACATAATTATCGGTGAAATATAGCTTCTTTCCTACAAATTGACGTATACAATCCTTTTTTTAGAATAATTTGCACCTAGCTTACATTACATTAAGCAAATCAATAGAAGAGTAGGAGGTTATTTATTGTGATATAACGGTATATTGCAAGCGCTTTTCATAGTTTCTTGTAAACTGTAGTGTTATTGTATATATACAAGTAGTTTTACTTATCATATTGCTATATACCCATAAAATGTAGTGTTTTCAATGATTTTAGCTAGTTATTAGCGAAGAGTTTTTTTTTTCTACAAAGTCAGCTGCCACCAAGACGTTAAGCACTGAGACCACGTCTGACCCCGGCGGCAACACTGAGATAACTACTTTACCTGGGAGGGAAGCCACAAAACACTTAAAGACCATTTTTTGGTCGGAAGTCCAACGACGGAACCCACAGCGCGGAAAAGTCGTAGGTTTGGTCGTAAACGTGCACACTGGACAACGACTGCTCAAGACCGGTCTTAGCAGAGGTCGGATGTCTCCAGGCATGCTCATTATTGCTTGGTATGCTATGAAATATCTTTTTTATAGGTGAATGTAGGCATATGATTGCATTTGGATGGATATTATTCATATATATGAGTAAAGAGATGAAATACAAGCAAGGGACTCATCCACGTCTGGCAGCGCGGCCTTCGGCAGCACACGCAGCAGCATGATGAAGCCCGTGAGGTGGATATCAACACCAAATTCACCAAGGGAGATAGATGTCTTTGGTAATATTTAGTAGGGGAGCGAGAATCCCTTGAGGAATCCTATGGTCCCTGGTGATATCCTATGGTGCTATCACTGGCGTGGGAGCTGACTGTCTTCTTCAGGAAGGCACAGGTGAGGCGGATAACTGCGAGTTTTTGCTGAAAACTTTTGAGAGTGGCGGCTGGAGCCGCCAGCTCCTCCGCCACGGTAGATTTGGGCAGGATTAAACGTCGCATTACTCGTTATTATACAACTTAGTGATTATGGAGAGATGTTATATATACGTGTCATTATCTAAATCAATGTAGCACCGTGTGTCACCTTAAATAAGGGTGATTTAAAGATGTTATGATGAGGTGAGTGCTGGCGGGGCAGTGAGTGACGGTTAAATTCTTGCCGCGGGAACTCCCCATATCCCAAATATTAACTATTTCAACCCACATACACACTTTCTACCACCAAAACACTAGCAACACATGTTCCTTACTTATATATCCTACTATCTGATTTATTAAAACTCCTTAAAACGCAAGCATTCCGAATAAAACGAGAATTAGATTGAGATGACGCGGACAGAAGGCGGGGAGAGGCAGTCTGGCATGCCATTCTTGCCCGGAAATATGTCTCGCTGACTTGTGATTGGTCGAGAAGTTTTAAAAACCGTTTGTCATTGGCTGGTGACGGATGATGAGCTTGATGACGTCATTACTCGTTTTAGCCAGTCAGCGCCTTCCGACGCGTTTACGACCGACCGAGGGAGGCTTTGTAGCTTCCGTCGCAAGGAAAAGAACTATTTAGGTAGTCGGAGAGATGGTCGTTGCTAGCGATACGACGTCCGTTGCTGGCTTCCCCTCCTGGCGGCTGACCCACGCTCACCTTGTCCGCAAGTGGTCGCCGCTAGAGGTCACTACACTCTCAGAAATGAGGGGTATATTGAGGATAGAATTGTTACATCGCACCATCACTACACTTTTTATACCCTATGTCCAGGCTGAAGGGTAGATGCTGCCGATTATACCCATCATCTACCCTTTACCTACCATTTTTAGACGAGAGTTGAGAAAGGGTGTATTTGTCAGCAGAAGGGTAGTAAAAGGGTATTTTTGTCAACAGCAGAAGGGTTGTAAAAGGGTATAATTGTCAGGGGTTGTTAAAGGGTATATTTGTCACCACCAGCTAAATCATTAAAATTATAAGTACATGGAAATATAAAATTGATCTTGGTCATATGTTGAGTATGTTTTTCTGATTACAAAATTACCGTAAAAATTACTCTAATATGTTGCATATTTGTATAATTCATTGAAAACCAAGCGTTACGTACGCTATCAGGTGACATGTAGCAAGACGAGAGGGTTGAAAAGGGTATATTTGCAGTAGGGTAGTAAAAGGGTATTTTTGTCACCAGTAGCTAAATCATTAAAATTATAAGTACATGGAAATAAAAAAAATTATGGTCAAATGTTGAGTATGTTTTTCTGATTACAAACTTACCGTACATATGACTAATATGTTGCATATTTGTATATTTCATTGAAAACCAAGCAGCACGAGCTAATAATATACTTCAGTCTGCCTCATCATTTCAGTTTTTCTTTTTCTTAGTTTCTTCCGTTCTCTTTGTTACTATAGGTGTTACTTTAATAAACATGACATCTTACAAATACATAACACAAATTAATATCTGCCAGTTATAATTACATGCACATGGCTACATAGCTTTTGTACCTGTCTTATTCCTTATTGTTACATGCTCTTTTCATATTATTATATTAACTATTCATGTAAACACTGTATATGCAAATATATCCTGTATTTTCGTTTAATCTATTTTGTATATTATGTTCAAGTTTTGTCATTAAATTGTACAATAAACCTTTACAAACCAAAAACCATTAAAACCAGAAGAAAGAGAATCAATTGCGATTGTATTATTATCATCATGGTAATGGCATGGGGGTGGGAATAGGGTTGAAATCGGGTATATTTGGGGTTGAAAAAGGGTATATTAGGGGTTGGAAAAGGGTATATTTGCGGTTGGAAAAAGGTATATTTGGGGTTTCAAATGGGTATATTTGCGTTTCTAAAAGGGTATATTTGATGTTGCAAATGGGTATATTTGTGGTTGGAAAAGGTTATATTTGGGATTGCATAAGGGTATATTTGCGTCGCTCCAAAAGGGTATATTTGGGATTACAAAAGGGTATATTTGCGCCGCTCCGAAAGGGTATATTTAAGGTTGCAAAAGGGTATATTTAGAGTTGCAAAGGGTATATATGCGTCGCTCCAAAAAGGGTATATTTGTAAGGGTAGAAAAAGAGTTGCAGTATTTGCTCACTACAAGCACCCTTTTTCTACCCTTTTTCTACCCTTCTTTTCTAACAGTGTACTATGCTACAAACATAGAGGCGGCAAACTTAAAAGTATAAATAGTTGCTTACTACAATGCTCGGTCACCTACCGGCCGTGCCCTCACGGATCACTGACAAGACAAAGCGCCGATTACAAGAATAAATTATCTAGGTGCAAAATATTGAAAAGAGCATAATACAAGATAAGTCATGCAACTAAAATAATTGAATCTTAAGTTTCACAATGCAAGTAAAAAAATAACAACATAAGGCATAAACATGACAAACAAAAGTGTATGACATTGCAATATGACTACAAACAAAACACAGATATAAAATGATAAAATAAAATAAATTAAATCTACCACACAAAGAAGCGAGAAAAAAAAATGTGTAAGAGTAGCGTGGCACCGATGCCAAAGCTGTGTGAGCCTTGCGCACTGAAAACAAGTAGAAAAACTAATGATAATTAATATTAAAACAGGAGTCGGTGTATGCGGCAGATAGGATAAAAAGAAGGGTTGAGAACCTAGTGACGGTGTTTCATCCCACCGCTGCCATCAATGTTATGGTGGCTTATAGCTTGTTGTCCTCGTAGTCACCGTGGTAGGATTGGTTGTAGGTAGTGTGGCGGTATAGGCCTGAGCTGTGGAATGCACGTGTTGCGTGGTTTGGTGAATCACTCCCTTATGGACGTGCCTGGTCGTGTAACGTGGCGTGTGTGTGTTCGGGAGGAAAAATACACTTGTGTTGTATATTTATGTGTAATTAATGATGAGTTTTGGTACAAAATCAGCTGCCGCCAGGACGTTAAGCACTGAGACCACGTCTGACCCCGGCGGCAACACGAAGAGAACTACTTAGCCTGGCGGCTGACCCACGCTCACCTTGTCTGCAAGTGGGCACCGCTAGAGGTCACTACTATGCTACAAACATAGAGGCGGCAAACTTAGAAGTATAAATAGTTGCCTATTAGAATGCTCGGTCACCTACCGGCCGTGCCCTCACAGATCACTGATAAGGCAAGGCGCCGATTACAAGAATAAATTATCTAAGTGCAAAATATTGAAAAGAGCATAATACAAGATAAGTCATGCAACTAAAATAATTTAATCTTAAGTTTCACAATGCAAGTAAAAAAATAACAACATAAGGCATAAACATGACAAACAAAAGTGCATGACATTGCAATATGACTACAAACAAAACACAGATATGAAATGGTAAAATAAAATGACTTAAATCTAACACAAAGAAGAGAGAAAACAAAAATGTGTAGGAGTGGCGTGGCAAGATGCAGCCGATGCCGGAGCTATATGAGCCTTGCGCACTCAAAACAAGTACAAAAACTAATGATAATTAATATTAAAACAGGAGCCGGTGTATGAGGCAGATATGGCAAAAGAAAGGTTTAGAACCTAGTGACGGTGTTTCATCCCACCACTGCCACCAATGTTATGGTGGCTTATAGCTTGTTGTCCTCGTAGTCACCGTGGTAGGATTGGTTGTAGGTAGTGTGGCGGTATAGGCCTGAGCTGTGGAAGGCACGTGTTGCATGGTTCGGTGAATCACGCTCTTATGGACGTGCCTGGTCGTGTAACGTTGCGTGTGTGTGTTCGGGAGGAAGAATACACTTGCGTTGTATCTTTATGTGTAATTAATGATGAGTTATTGGTACAAAATCAGCTGCCGCAAAGACGTTAAGCAATGAGACCACGTCTGACCCCGGCGGCAACACTGAGATAACTACTTTACCTGGCGGCTGACCCACGCTCACCATGTCCGCAAGTGGGCGCCGCTAGAGGTCACTACTATGCTAAAAACATAGAGGTGGCAAACTTAAAACTATAAATAGTTGCCTATTACAAAGGTAATACAAACAATTTATTAATATTAAAAACGAAATCAATAAATATATGAAGGAGTGAAAATGAAATACCCGAAGAATAAGGTATAACACAAAATAAATGAGAGCGTGAGAGAGAGAGAGAGAGAGAGAGAGAGAGAGAGAGAGAGAGAGAGAGAGAGAGAGAGAGAGAGAGAGAGAGAGAGAGAGAGAGAGAAGAGAGAGGAGAGAGAGAGAGAGAGAGAGAGAGAGAGGAGAGAGAGAGAGAGAGAGAGAGAGGAGAGAGAGAGAGAGAGAGAGAGAGAGAGAGAGAGAGAGAGAGAGAGAGAGCGAGAGAGAGAGAGTCATTCAGCTGAGAGTGAGAGAGAGGTGACGAGATCTCAGAGAGATCAACAACTCAAGAGTATCGTACGCGTACACTCGTACAGTTGACACGGGTCAACTATCAAGATTGTCAATAGAGTCGTCTAAGTTGTTGTTTTCAAACTTCTTGTATTTTATATACGTCAACCGAGGATATGCTATGCATGTCAATGCACACATTGGGACGATACCTTATTTAAAATGCATTATGGGCATCGATAAGGACAAATATGCTGCACATTTCAACAAATGACAATTCCTTGTGGCAACAGTGGTAGGACTGCCGTCTGCCACTGTTGTCATACAGTCATTTAGTTATTGATTTGTAGTGCCCATGGCGTGGGAGGTGTGTACTGTGTTGCATTGATTTTCGTATTTATTATTATTTTGGTCTATCAATATCTGATAGATCTCCTTAAGATGATGAGGAATTGTCAACGAATTGAGGATCAATGCCGTATTTCAACATTTTTAATATGTGTTATGCCGAGCCTGACTGTACTTTAGCAAAATTTGAAGGATATACAGATATACAAATATGTAGATATAAAAATATAAAATAGATATCAACTTTCAGGCTCTTATTTCTTATAACTAACTAAAATTGTGACTTGTCTACCTTAGATAACACTAAATTCGCCAGGACAACGTTTCTTTTCGATTTACAGACGTCTGGTGGCATTAATACTTACATTTCTACATCCATGATTTCAGGAAAGTTAGAAGGGGCTATCTAGAGAGCCTGTGTCATTTTGTGTCTTCATCTGTGTCATATTATGGTTATAAATGAACAAATTACCAAAATATGAACCAAGTGGCGATGTTGGTAACGGCTACACTAAGATCGCCAGCTAGTGTTTATGTCCTCCAGTCAGCTGCTGTCTGTCGTCGTTTGAAAAAAAAACGAGTAGTGAAATTTGAAACAGTAAGTACTTGCAGATACAAAGCATAAAACAACACTGAAATAGGGTAGATTACACAGTCATGATATAAACTATAGTCGGCCCAGCTTAACCTGGTCCCGCGGGTGGAGCGGTCCAAGTCCGCGGTTCCGTCACATCACCCCACTACCCCTGCCAGGTCACCACCCTCCTCACCTCATTCTCTCGGATGACCGGCGGATGGGCCTGTGTCAAGGTCACTCAGCCGGCAACGTCGCATGAGCTACTATGCCAAGTGTAATGGAAGGTATACAGAATCGTTGTTTTACCATCAAATCGCAAGCCATTCACAAAACCATGCAGCCGTATTATAAAACTATATGATTAAAAAATAGTTAATCTAATAGCGACCTAGTATGAGAGAGAGTCCTCATCAGCCTGTCAACGGTGAACGTGACAACACTGCAGGAATCTCACCACCCCAGGCGCGGACCAGGCTACGCTGGGCCGACTATACTGTGTAGCATCTTCATCGCCAACCCCCCCACCCCCCTCTAAGTGGGCTGGTCAACACCAAAAGTCCTGGGCCGAAATTATGTCCCAGTTCGCCCCTGTTTATTCATAATCTCATAATTATCTCATATTATTCACAGTCTCATAATGGTATTATTACCTCCGCCAACGAAGTTGGAGGGGTTATGTTTTCACCCCGATCTGTCTGTCTGTCTGTCTGTCTGTCTGGCTGTCTGTCTGTCTGTCTGTTTGTTAGTGTACAGGATTTCTCGAAAAGTTACGAATAGATTTGAACTAAACTCGGTATACCAAGTCTATTTGGTATAAGGAAGAACTTATTTAATTTTGGATGAAATCTATTGACAACTGTTGCCATGGCAACCAATTGATGAAATATTCGGCAGGAGGTATGCGCTCATACTGAGTGTATATATATATATAATATATACATATATGTATATATTATATATATATATTATATATATATATATATTTTATATATATATATATATATATATATATATATATATATATATATATATATAATAAATATATATATATATATATATATATTATTATTATTATTATTATTTTTTACTTTTTTATATGCGGGCGGAGGTATGCGCTCTACTGAGTGCCCCCCCCCCCCCTAGTTTATTTAATGTGTTTTTCGGTGCCTTATGTGATAATCATAAGGAACAAACATATTTGAAAATATCAGTATATCATTTACTATACTGATCAACGTATTGGGTAGGGGGAAATTATTCTGGCATTAATTACGTAAACTAACCTCATGGGGGGGTTTCGCCCCCGTAGGCCCCCCTTGTGTTATTGTTCATTTCCCCCGGCCGTTGTAGAGGTTAGAAATACTCCTTATGATGAGAACAAAACGTTCTGGATACTACTAGACACCACCCAGCGTGTTTTGGTTGTAACTGCACTTAAACACACACACACTCACAAAAAAACTAACCTAATTGATCCAGTTATTGCTGGCATATATGCAGAAACAAGGGTAAAAGATGATAAAATACATAATGTTACGCCCGCAGAGAAGTGTCCGTATGTCTATGTGGTGTGGACGTGAGCAATGTCCGTCTGTCTGTGTGTATCTGTGTGGTGTGGGTGAAAACAGTGTCCGTATGTCTGTGTGTATGAGCAGCGAGCAATGTCCGTCTGTGTGTGTATACGAGTGGGTAGCGTGGCCGTGTGGGGCCGTTGCCATGGAGACGAGATGTTGCCGGTGAGGAGAGTGGTGTGAGAGAGACAGAGGAGAGCGGTGAGAGACACGAGGTGGGAAGGTGGGCTTGAGAGAGCGGGAAGGCGGCGAGCCAGCGTCGCCTTGGGTGTTTCTGCCGCGTCTGGAGGAGAATGTCAGTGACTCGTATACGTCAACGTCTCGCATTAAGCCAGTACCGCGTGTGTCGTATGCCATTCACGTAAGCCTCGAGTGTGTGTTAGATAACCATTTAGACAGTGTGACCATGTGCGTCTCTGCCCCCCCCCCCCCTCCCATCAGGACTTTGTATTGTGACCTTCGCCATTAAATTAGACAGTGTATTACAGTGTGTCAGTGTCCTCTTCCTCCGGGTGAATGATAAAGGTGCCATCAGGGGTGAGAAAGTTACTCGCTTCAGGTTTTTCTGCCGAACCTTCGTCAGGAGTTAAGTGTTTACGCGAGGCGCCCTTTGGTGAGATAAGAAAGGTGAGTGCCCTGCGTAACATTGGTGTCAGTAGTTTGGGGTTGAGTGTAGAAAAAAATATGTGGCCGATAGCTGTGTAACACGCGGTCAAGATGGCGGGCATGGAGGAAAGGGAAGGCGAGGTGACGCCTTGTGACGTCACTGAGGAAGAAAGTGGCGTGCTTCTAAGGGCGGATAGCGAGAGAGTGGACACGAACAGGATCATGGCCATGATGAAAGAAATGATGAGCCAACATACAAGTGAAAATGAGAGACTGATGAAAGAAATGGTTGGCAAAAATGAAAATTTAAGTGAAATGAAACATAATTTAAATGAATAGAGAGACACACTGAGCAGAAGGCTTGGCCGAGGTACAGGGCTGATGCGAGGCAGGATACTGTAGATACAGGCGCAGAGAGGACCTCCGTGCGTCATGAACTTGTGGAAGGACGTTACCTGCCTGAAGACACCCAGCGACTATGTGGCGTGACGGGGCACTGTACATACATCTCTAAAAGGGCCAGTGAGCGTGGAAATCAGCGTAGGGAGCAGTGAAGTGACGCTGCCTGTTTACGTCGCCACGATGGAGGACTTTTGGCTCCTCGGCTTGGATTACCTGACGCAGGCAAGGGCGTGTGTCGATCTGGGGAAGAAGCTGTTAAGGGTAGGCGAGGAAGAGCTGCCCTTGTTCCCAGGTGACGCCCCTGCAGAGGTAGTGGCCGTGGAGAGAGTGCGTCTGGCCCCGAAACCCGAGACAAAAGTGCCCTGTAGGCTGAGTCGCAGGATGAAGGTTTCACGAACGGAGTCTGGCACACGCACGGACTCACACGTGGTTCCCATGGCAACGGCGGGGAGTAGAGCGGCGGCAACCCAATCTGTATGCACATCCCCGAACTTGCCAACCCGACTTGCCCGCCCGCCTGTCTTTCTTTACCGCTATACTACGCCTCCGAGTTCTCCTCCACGAAGCGTGCACTCGTCTGTAGGAGCCACAGGGTGGAGGAAACCATCGGAATTTGATGGAAAAGTGTCGTGGGAGGCATACCTGGCTGTGGGTGATCTGTTTGGGGTTGAGGGCGCAGCCGCGTCTTGTGGTTGTAAGGAGAGTGTAGCCCTGCCCCTCTCACCACCCACTCCACCTACCTCACGCGAGTCTCCGCTTCGTCGCGCGGGCCCGAGTGCACGTCAGGAATGTGGCGACTTGAGACGCAGGCCGCAGGAGCTGGATGCACCGGTGCCGTGGAAAGCCTGTCGGGCCCAATTCGCGGCGCTGGCAAGGGGCGTAAAAGGCAGGAAGGGCCTTGCAGGTGGCCTGCCGCCCCGACGGGTACTGATCAAGCGCCCACGGAGGAAGGGCGGCCTGCCGCGCATATATATATATATATATATATATATATATATATATATATATATATATATATATATATATATATATATACATATATATATATATATATAATATATATATATATATATATATATACTATATATATATATAGATATATATATATTATATATATATATATATATATATATATATATATATATATATATATATATATTATATATATATTATATATATATATATTAGGGTGTCCCAGGCTTGTATTTAGTAGAAAATCAAATAATGATATCAAGTCCAGCACAAGCTGCTCTGGTTCCTTGTCAAATGAAAGTGATTCCAACAAATTTTCGTGAAAATTGGGCAATATTTAATGGTCTCCCAAAACGAACGTTTTGATAGCTCCTCTAAGATTCGACCCATTATCTGCATTCTGATCACTCTATCGTGTTCAGAAGAGCCTAGGTACAGGGAAACGAATGTGAAATATATGATATGTTTATTTAGTTATTTATTCCTACTCCAACACCTTCTTCTTGAGTTCCGCCTTCGTTATTTTAAGGACAGCTTTCGTGTGGAGACGGGCAAGCCTCAAAAGGAACTGGGTTTGCCGTTCGTCCTTCGTCCGGTTGCCGAGGAAGCGTTGAATGAGGGCTATTTCTTCGTTCTGCGAGGCTCGTTCGTGACCTTCAGGACACCAGCCCGCTTCCTCGCGCACTTGAAACACGAATCCGTGTTCCATATTTCAGGACTCAGCTCAAGGAAGGTCGGTTGCTGGCCTCCTAGTAGACTTTTCAAGACCTGCATCGACCGCACTGAGCAGAAGGCGGAAAGCGGCGTGTTGAGATTGATTGGTGTCTTCGACTCGGGGCGCCGTGGATTCTTGGTCGTCGAAGGACGCTTCATCCCCTCACCATCTCCGCCTTCTGCTCCCGGCTGATCGGGTCATCGAAGATGGCCAGCCGATCAGGTTCTCGGAAAGGTACCATAGAGATGGCGCCCGCATGCCACGTTCCGCGACCGACGCAACCCCATCGTCGCAGATCCTCTTCACGTCAGTGAATGAAGTCCAGGTCGTTCTTGGCTGCGTAGGAGGGAAATCATTGCCTCATTCCAGTATTTTCGCGTAGACCATGGTCACAAAGAACGCAACTCGACGGATCCCCCCAGCTCCCGCCTGCTCGTCTCCAGCTGGTCAAGGAAGAGCATGATCTTACACGGCGTAAATGGCCTTGGCTCCATCTGGCCATGTGGTAAGCACCAGAGGCACGGAAGGATGTAGGGACTCCTCTTCCGAGTAGGCCACGCTGAGCAGGATGATCTCTTTGTAGTCTTCGCGTGGATGATTCCACAGTCAAACAGACGTTTCAAGTGACCGAGCATCTCAAGGCGGTGAGCTTCTTCGGTCGATGACAGAGCGGTCGGTGTCAGGGGCTGTGGTCGGCTCTGGTCAACGAGTAGGCCCAACGATTCTGAGCCTCTTGAAAAGGGCGATGTTTGGGCCAGATGATGGAACCCATGCAGCCTCGAAGACATCCTTCAGAACAACTTCCAGGAATGTGGTGGTCGGTCATGCCAACCACACCAGGGGCCTTCTCCAGTGCACGTTCAATCCTATACACGCTCCTTGAACCATCCCCTGTGTTGGCCGCTGTCGTTCGAATGCCATTCCAATGATGTTGCCCTCCAAGCTGCTTTCCCGCACCAGCTTCAAGACGGTTTCCGCAACAGCTTGTCCTGTCCCGTCTGCAGACACGGACACCCAGACGTTCCTCCGTATCCTCCCGGACACCAAAAATGCCACTCTCTCCTCCATGACCTTCCGTCCGCTAGACTGGGTAACAACTTGCCGTCCCAATGCAGGACCAAAGGGACTTAAGGCTTGAAGGAAGAGACATGGCAATCTCTTCGCGGTTCTTGACTCTGGCCCGGTGGATCGACGAACGGACACAGTGATATGTTCGATTCGTGGCGAGCCTCCATTGCAGCAGCGCGTAGGAGGATGTCGCAGCACGGATGGACAGATTGTCGCGCATCCCAAGCAAGGTCGCTCCTTGGTGAGCTTATTCCTCCTTAGGAGGTCGACGGCGTGGACATTTAGCTGGTGTCGGAGCTTTGAAGTCGTCCGCCTCCGTTTCATTTGTTGGGACGATGAGGATGTAGTAGAAGACTCCAAGTCCAAAGGCCACGTCACGATCAAGAGTGGATGACGACGAAGCAGTCGAGTCCTTCTTCTTCATCTCCTCATCCTTTGTCTCTTACGTCGCTTCTCCTCAGTCGCTCGCTTCAGCTTCTCGTCCACGCCAGCCATCGAGCAGCTCTGCCGGTCCTCCCTCTGAGCCTCCAAGAACGCCTTGTCTTCCTCAAGGATCTTCGCTTCCATTGCCTTGAAAATGCGCGATGTCGAACACTGTCTTCGAGGCTGTCTCTGAAGATGCATCTCTATCATTTCTTCCGTCTCTGTCTTCCGTGACTTGGATTTCACCAAGGCGCCGTACTCTCGTAACAGTTTGAGGATCTTTCTTCTTCACCCACGACACATCCACGTCGGAATGTTCGCACGTCGCCACACTTCCAAGACCTTCTCAGCGGTAGAAGCTGCTGCAGCAAAAAGAACCTCCTTCTAGATCTTGTGGTGGAACAAAAACACCTGGAGAACCTCGCTTCTCGACGGAAGACGATTCCCCGGGAATGACGATGTTGGGGACTTCTCCAGTAGCCATACCACGTCAGCAGATCGTCTTTCACAACGCCATCACGTTTGGGCCTGGGAACACAAAGAGACCAGAATACAGGTTTTTTGATTCTACATCGATAAATACATACATAGGCATTAGCTACATTATTTATAGTGATGGAAATACAAGGGATACGGCAGGCCCACATTTAAAAACGACTAAGTTCACAAAAAAGAAATCGTAATATAGATTAGTGAGAAAAAAAACCGACACAAAGGACACCACACGCGATTATTGCCTGGTCAAACTTTTCCGTCTTTGTCTATCTATTTCCACTTTTCCTTCTTGCTGGAAGTTTGCTCACATCCAACCTGTTCCTAAGAAGGGTGAGCGTTCTAATCCTTCAAACTACCGTCCTATAGCTTTGACTTCCTGCCTTTCTAAAGTTTTGAACTATACTTTAATAAGGATTCTTAAGCATCTATCTGCTCACAAACTTCTTCTGATCGTCAGTATGGGTTTTCCCTAAAGGGCAATCTACTGGCGATCTTCTAGCTTTTCCTAACTGAATCTTGATCCTCCCCCCTTTAGGGGTTTCGGTGAAACTTTTGCGTTTTCCCTTGAATATCAAAAGCTTTTTATGGTCGGAACAATTTTAATTTCAAAATACCCTCATTCGGTTTCTATCCTTCTTCTGTAAACCTTCATCTAAGTTTCCTTTTAATCGTTCTTGCAAAAAATTTTTTTGGTTCAATATTTGGGGGGGAAATTATTCTGGCCTTAATTACGTAAACTAACCTCATGGGGGGGTTTCGCCCCCGTGGGCCCCCCTTGTGTTATTGTTCTTTTCCCCCGGCCGTTGTAGAGGTTAGAAATACTCCTTATGATGAGAACAAAACGTTCTGGATACTACTAGACCCCACCCAGCGTGTTTTGGTTGTAACTGCACTTAAACCCCACACACTCAAAAAAAAAAACTAACCTAATTGACCCAAGTTATTGCTGGCATAAAATTGCAGAAAACAAGGGTAAAAGATGATAAAATACATAATGTTACGCCCGCAGAGAAGTTTTCCGTATGTCTATGTGGTGTGGACGGAGCAATGTCCGTCTGTCTGTGTGTATCTGTGTGGTGTGGGTGAAAACAGTGTCCGTATGTCTGTGTGTATGAGCAGCGAGCAATGTCCGTCTGTGGTGTATACGAGTGGGTAGCGTGGCCGTGTGGGGCCGTTGCCATGGAGACGAGATGTTGCCGGTGAGGAGAGTGGTGTGAGAGAGACAGGGGAGAGCGGTGAGAGACACGAGGTGGGAAGGTGGGCTTGAGAGAGCGGGAAGGCGGCGAGCCAGCGTCGCCTTGGGTGTTTCTGCCGCGTCTGGAGGAGAATGTCAGTGACTCGTATACGTCAACGTTCGCATTAACCCAGTACCGCGTGTGTCGTATCCCATTCACGTAAGCTGAGTGTGTGTTAGATAACCATTTAGACAGTGTGACCAGTGCGTCTCTGCCCCCCCCCCCTCCCATCAGGACTTTGTATTGTGACCTTCGCCCATTAAATTAGACAGTGTATTACAGTGTGTCAGTGTCCTCTTCCCCCGGGGTGAATGATAAAGGTGCCATCAGGGGTGAAAAAAGTTACTCGCTTCAGGTTTTTCGCCGAACCTTCGTCAGGATTTAAAGTGTTTACGCGAGGCGCCCTTTGGTGAGAAAAGAAAGGTGAGTGCCCTGCGTAACATTGGTGTCAGTAGTTTGGGGTTGAGTGTAGAAAAAAATATGTGGCCGATAGCTGTGTAACACGCGGTCAAGATGGGGGCAGGGAGGAAAGGGAAAGGCGAGGTGACGCCTTGTGACGTCACTGAGGAAGAAAGTGGCGTGCTTCTAAGGGCGGATAGGAGAGAGTGGACACGAACAGGATCATGGCCATGATGAAAGAAATGATGAGCCAACATACAAGTGAAAATGAGAGACTGATGAAAGAAATGGTTGGCAAAAATGAAAATTTAAGTGAAATGAAACATAATTTAAATGAAGAGAGAGACACACTGAGCAGAGGCTTGGCCGAGGTACAGGCTGATGCGAGGCAGGATACTGTAGATACAGGCGCAGAGAGGACCTCCGTGCGTCATGAACTTGTGGAAGGACGTTACCTGCCTGAAGACACCCAGCGACTATGTGGCGTGACGGGGCACTGTACATACATCTCTAAAAGGGCCAGTGAGCGTGGAAATCAGCGTAGGGAGCAGTGAAGTGACGCTGCCTGTTTACGTCGCCACGATGGAGGACTTTTGTCTCCTCGGCTTGGATTACCTGACGCAGGCAAGGGCGTGTGTCGATCTGGGGAAGAAGCTGTTAAGGGTAGGCGAGGAAGAGCTGCCCTTGTTCCCAGGTGACGCCCCTGCAGAGGTAGTGGCCGTGGAGAGAGTGCGTCTGGCCCCGAAACCCGAGACAAAAGTGCCCTGTAGGCTGAGTCGCAGGATGAAGGTTTCACGAACGGAGTCTGGCACACGCACGGACTCACACGTGGTTCCCATGGCAACGGCGGGGAGTAGAGCGGCGGCAACCCAATCTGTATGCACATCCCCGAACTTGCCAACCCGACTTGCCCGCCCGCCTGTCTTTCTTTACCGCTATACTACGCCTCCGAGTTCTCCTCCACGAAGCGTGCACTCGTCTGTAGGAGCCACAGGGTGGAGGAAACCATCGGAATTTGATGGAAAAGTGTCGTGGGAGGCATACCTGGCTGTGGGTGATCTGTTTGGGGTTGAGGGCGCAGCCGCGTCTTGTGGTTGTAAGGAGAGTGTAGCCCTGCCCCTCTCACCACCCACTCCACCTACCTCACGCGAGTCTCCGCTCGTCGCGCGGGCCCGAGTGCACGTCAGGAATGTGGCGACTTGAGACGCAGGCCGCAGGAGCTGGATGCACCGGTGCCGTGGAAAGCCTGTCGGGCCCAATTCGCGGCGCTGGCAAGGGGCGTAAAAGGCAGGAAGGGCCTTGCAGGTGGCCTGCCGCCCCGAGGGTTTAACTGATCAAGCGCCCACGGAGGAAGGGCGGCCTGCCGCGCATATATATATATATATATATATATATATATATATAAAATATATAATATATATATATATATATAAAAAATATTTTATATTATTTTATATAATATATATATATAAATATATATATATATATTATATATATTATATATATATATTAATTATTTTATATATATATATATAAAATATATATTAATTTTTATATATATATATATATTTGGGTGTCCCAGGCTTGTTTTAGTAGAAAATCAAATAATGAATCAAGTCCAGCACAGCTGCTCTGGTTCCCTTGTCAAAGGGAAAAGTGATTCCAACAAATTTTCGTGAAAATTGGGCAAAAATTTAATGGTCTCCCAAAACGAACGTTTTGTTAGCTCCTCTAAGATTCGACCCATTATCTGCATTCTGATCACTCTATCGTGTTCAGAAGAGCCTAGGTACAGGGAAACGAATGTGAAATATATGATATGTTTATTTAGTTATTTATTCCTACTCCAACACCTTCTTCTTGAGTTCCGCCTTCGTTATTTTAAGGACAGCTTTCGTGTGGAGACGGGCAACCCTCAAAAGGAACTGGGTTTGCCGTTCGTCCTTCGTCCGGTTGCCGAGGAAGCGTTGAATGAGGGCTATTCTTCGTTCTGCGAGGTCGTTCGTGACCTTCAGGACACCAGCCCGCTTCCTCGCGCACTTGAAACACGAATCCGTGTTCCATTTTCAGGACTCAGCTCAAGGAAGGGCGGTTGTGGCCTCCTAGTAGGGCTTTTCAAGACCTGCATCGACCGCACTGAGCAGAAGGCGGAAAGCGGCGTGTTGAGATTTATTGGTGTCTTCGACTCGGGGCGCCGTGGATTCTTGGTCGTCGAAGGGGCGCTTCATCCCCTCTACCATCTCCGCCTTCTGCCGGGCTGATGCGGTCATCGAAGATGGCCCAGTCCGATCAGGGTTTTCGGAAAAGGTACCAGAGATGGCGCCGCATGCCACGTTCCGCGACCGACGCAACCCATCGTCGCAGATCCTCTTCACGTCATTGATGAAGTCCAGGTCGTTTTGGCTGCGTAGGACGGAATCATTGCCTCATTCCAGTATTTCGCGTAGACCATGGTCACAAAGAACGCAACTCGACGGATCCCCGCCAGCTCCCGCCTGCTCGTCTCCAGCTGGTCATGGAAGAGCATGATCTTCACGGCGTAAATGGGCCTGGCCATCCATCGGCCCTGTGGTAAGCACCAGGAGACGGAAGGATGTAGGGACTCCTCTTCCGAGGTAGGCCACGCTGAGCAGGATGATCTTTGTAGTCTTCGCGTGGATGATTCCCACAGTCAAACAGGGCGTTTCAAGTGACCGAGCACTCAAGGCGGTGAGCTTCTTCGTCGGATGACAGAGCGGTCGGTGTCAGGGGCTGTGGTCGGCTCTGGTCAACGATAGGCCAACGATTCTGGGAGCCTCTTGAAAAGGGCGATGTTTGGGCCAGATGATGGACCCAGCAAGCCTCGAAGACATCCTTCAGAACAACTTCCGGATGTGGTGGCGGCATGCCAACCACACCAGGGGCTTCTCCAGTGCACGTTCAATCCTGATACACGCTCCTTGAACCATCCCCGTGTTGGCGCTTTTCGTTCGAATGCCATTCCATGATGTTGCCCTCCAAGCTGCTTTCCCGCACCAGCTTTAAGACGGTTTCCGCAACAAACTTGTCCTGTCCCGTCTGCAGACACAGGAACACCCCGAAGTTCCTCCGTATCCTCCCGGACACCAAAAAATGCCACTCTCCCCAATGACCTTCCGCCGCTAGACTGGGTAACAACTTTGCCGTCCAATGCAGGACCAAAGGGACTTAAGGCTTGAAGGAGAGAGACATGGCAATCTCTTCGCGGTTCTTGACTCTGGCCCGGTGGATCGACGAACGGGACACAGTGATATGTTCGATGTCGTGGCCGAGGCTCATTGCAGCAGCGGCGTAGGAGGATGTCGCCGCACGGATGGACAGATTTTTCGCGCTCCCAAGCAAGGGTCGGCTCCTTGGTGAGCTTATTCTCCTTAGGAGGTCGACGGCGTGGACATTTAGCTGGTGTCGGAGCTTTGAAGTCGTCGTCCTCGGTTTCTTTGTTGGACGATGAGGATGTAGTAGAAGACTCCAAGTCCAAAGGCCACGTCACGATCAAGAGTGGATGACGAAGCAGTCGAGTCCTTCTTCTTCATCTCCTCCATCCTTTGTCTCTTACGTCGCTTCTCCTCAGTCGCTCGCTTCAGCTTCTCGTCCACGCCAGCCATCGAGCAGCTCTGCCGGTCCTCCCTCTGAGCCTCCAAGAACGCCTTGTCTTCCTCAAGGATCTTCGCTTCCATTGCCTTGAAATGCGCGATGTCGAACATGTCTTCGAGGCTGTCTCTGAAGATGCATCTCTTCATTTCTTCCGTCTCTGTCTTCCGTGACTTGGATTTCACCAAGGCGCCGTACTCCTCGTACAGTTTGAGGATCTTCTTCTTCACCCCGACACATCCGGACGTCGGAATGTTCGCACGTCGCCACACTTCCAAGACCTTCTCAGCGGTAGAGCTGCTGCAGCAAAAAGAACCTCCTTCTAGATCTTGTGGTGGAACAAAAACACCTGGAGAACCTCGCTTCTCGACGGAAGACGATTCCCCGGGAATGACGATGTTGGGGACTTCTCCAGTAGCCATACCACGTCAGCAGATCGTCTTTCACACGCCATCACGTTAGACCTGGGAACACAAAAGAGACCAGAATACAGGTTTTTTATTCTACATCGATAAATACATACATAGGCATTAGCTACATTATTTTTTAGTGATGGAAATACAAGGGATACGGCAGGCACACATTTAAAACGACTAAGTTCCCCACACTAAGAAAATTGTAATAAGATGTAGTGAGAAACAAACCGACACAAAGGACCACCACACGCGGGTTATTGCCTGGTCAAACTTTTTCCCTCTTGTCTATCTATTTCCACTTTTCCTTCTTGCTGGAAGTTTGCTTCCCCATCCAACTGTTCCTAAGAAGGGTGAGCGTTCTAATCCTTCAAACTACCGTCCTATAGCTTTGACTTCCTGCCTTTCTAAAGTTTTTGAATCTATACTTAATAAGAAGATTCTTAAGCATCTATCTGCTCACAATCTTCTATCTGATCGTCAGTATGGTTTCCGTAAAAGGCAATCTACTGGCGATCTTCTAGCTTTCCTAACTGAATCTTGATCCTCCCCTTTAGGGGTTTTTCGGTGAAACTTTTGCTGTTGCCCTTGACATATCAAAAGCTTTTGATAGATTTGGGCACAAATTTTTAATTTCCAAACTACCCTCATTCGGTTTCTATCCTTCTCTCTGTACCTTCATCTTAAGTTTCCTTTCAAATCGTTCTATTGCAGCTATTGTAGACGGACATTGTTCTTCTCCTGGATCTACCAATAGTGGTGTTCCCCAGGGTTCTGTTCTATCACCTGTTCTGTTCTCTTTCTATTAATCATTAATGATCTTCTCAGTCTAACTCAAAGCCCTATCCACTCCAACGCTGATGATTCTACCCTCCATTTTTCAACGTCGTTTATTAGACGTCCAACTCAACAGGAACTAAGTGATTCAGGGAGAGATGCCACCGAGCGCCTAACTTCTGATCTTTCTATAATTTCTGATTGGGGCAAAGCAAACCTTTGTTTTGTTCAATGCCTCAAAAACCCAATTTCTTCACCTATATACTCGACAAAACCTACCAGATAACTATCCCTCTTCTTCAATGATACTCAACTGTCTCCTTCTTCTACAATGAAAAATTCTAGGGACTACCTTTACTAAAAAAACTGAACTCGAAATCTCACATCTCATCTCTTGCTAAAACAGCTTCTAAGAAGTTAGGTGTCCTGTGGCGTCTGCGTCCTTTTTTCTCTCCCTCCCAATTGCTTGCTATTTACAGGGGCCTTATCCGCCCATGTATGGAGTATGTCTCACATGTTTGGGGAGGATCCACTCATACAGCTCTCCTAAACAGGGTTGAGTCAAAAGCTTTTCGTCTCATCAACTCCTCTTCTCTGACTGACTGTCTTCAATCTTTAGATCACCGCCGCCATGTTGCTTCTCTTGCTCTCTTCTACCGTTATTTACATGCTCACTGCTCTTCTGAACTTGCTACCTGCATGCCTCCCCCCCTCCCGCGTCCTCAATGCACAAGACTTTCTACTCATTCTCATCCCTATTCTATCCATGTTCCTAATGCAGGAGTAAATCAGTATCTTTACTCATGCATCCCTTTCACTGGGAGACTCTGGAACTCTCTTCCTGTTTCTATTTTTGGTAATTATGGAGGAGAGTTTCACGTTCGTTTTCAGAGACACCAACTACTTTTTCTTGGCCTACAATAGGTGCTTGTTCTAATTGTGCTAGTTTATTTAGCAAACCAAAAAAAAAAA
>JACEEZ010022542.1:15369-17869 GCA_016584305.1 Chionoecetes opilio
AAAAACCCACACACCCCCCCCCCGGCAAAACCCCCAAAAAAAAAAAAAAAAATTCCCCCCCAAAAACCCCAAAAAAAAAAACGATGGTGGGTTGATAGCGTACGGCCTGCCTTTTCTGTGCTAGGCGGGTTTCGAAATCCTCACACTCCCGGGGATTTTTCCCTGACAAATTCGGGCGGTTACTTTTTTCCCTCAAACCAAAGACACGGTTTCACCCCCGGCCTTCATGATACCAGAGCAAAGGGGTTTCCCCCCCAAAATACCCCCTTTTGATCATACTTTGGGGTAAAACTTAGGGAGAAAAAGAAGTAAAACGGATTCAAGCTAAAAAAAGCGTAGTTTTAAAAAAGAAATAGGGAAAAAACTGGGTTCACAAATAGGGTGGTAAATGTTTGGGAAAAGGACTCAGAGACAGGTGGTTAGTGCGGAGTAATTAGGGAGCTTAAAAAGGGGCTGGATAAATTTTCATGGATGGGGAGAAAGGTGGATGTAGGTAGGTTCTTTTAAAGTCGGGAACTACCACGTGTAGGTCTCACGGCCTCTTGTAGCTTCCTTATTTTCTTATGTTCTTTTGTTCTTATGTTCTTTTGTTTTTAGCTTTGTAACACGAGCGTTGTTTTGCCCTCAGTCTCATAACACGCTCCTTGTTCTTACATCTTTTTTTTTCTCTTTTTTTAAACTCACGTCCAACAACTAAGCCGTGCAACATGACTCTGCTGTTTGTTATGATGGTTCTTTTTGTTCAGCTTCGTAATGTGACCCAAGGGTTTTTTGTCTAATCTTAGTTGTATAATTATGATTTAAATTGCTGTTTTAAATTTGTAACATGACTCCCGCTGCTTGTTGTTAGGCCTTTTTTATTATCATTTTCAATCTCGCAGCACGATTCCTTCCTTGTCTTAAAGTTATCATCTATTTTCATTTTCCACACAACCGCACCACCGTGATTCTTTCTTATGCCCTTATATTTATAACATTTCTTCCTATGACCCCAGGGGTTTACTATAAAATCCAGCCAGTGCCACCACGGGCGAGGGCGAGGACAACACGGACCCCCCCAGAATATTCAGTGGCCCTCACCCCGCCCCCAGGATAAATACCCCCTCAAATTTCCTCCTCTCTCTCTCTCTCTCCCTCTCTCTCCTTCTCTCTCTCTCTCTCTCTCTCTCTCTCTCTCTCTCTCTCTCTCTCCTTTTTCTTTTCTCTCTCTCTCTCTTCCATCTCAATCATTTCTTACTTATCCTGCGCAGTAAGATAACCACAAACACACCCACACAACAAACACACACACACACACACCCCCAAAACAACACACACACACACCACCACACACACACACACACACACACAAATAAAATTCCCCCCACCTCTTTCCATACTCTGTTTCCCTTCCCCCACCACCCTCCCCTTCCTCCCCTCCCCTCCCTCCCCCTCCCTCCTCCTCTCCCCCTCCTCCCCCCCCTTCCTCCTCCCTGCTCCCCTCCTCTCCCCCTCGTCCCACACACACCCCCGCCCACCATTCCGCAAAACATTTCCCCTCTCCTCTCTCTCTCTCTCTCTCTCTCTCTCTCTCTCTCCTCTCTCTCTCTCTCTCTCTCTCTCTCTCTCTCTCTCTCTCTCTCTCTCTCTCTCTCTCTCTATTTTCTGCTAACATTAATTATACTTCACACACACACACACACACACACACACACACACACACCACACACACACACACACACACACACATACACACACACACACATACACACACACACACCGAAATAAAATATTGTAATCAGCAGGGTGTGTGTGTGTGTGCGTGTGTTTATGTGTGTTTGCGGTTTATGTGTGTTTGCGTGTGTGTGTGTGTGTGTGTGTGTGTGTGTGTGTGTGTGTGTGTTGTGTGTGTGTGTGTGGTGTGTGTGTGTGTGTGTGTTGTGTGTGTTGTGTGTGTGGTGTGTGTGTGTTTATGTGTGTGTGTGTGCGTGTTTTGTGTTTGCGGGTGTGTGTGAAGTAGATAATAGAGAGAGAGAGAGAGAGAGAAGAGAGGAGAGAGAAGGGGAGGAGAGAGAGAGAGAGAGAGGAGAGGAGAGGAGAGAGAGAGAGAGAGGAGAGAGAGAGAGAGAGAGAGAGAGAGAGGACGATCATAATAAACTTGGTGACACAGCAAATTCATCACTCTTCGTATACAGACTTCAATGTATTCATGTATGCATAGATGTATGTAAGTTTTATGTATGTGTATGTGTGTATGTATGTATGTATTGTGTACGTTTTGCTCCTGTTTACATAATGTGTGTGTGTGTGTGTGTGTGTGTGTGTGTGTGTGTGTGTGTGTGTGTGTGTGTGTGTGTGTGTGTGTGTGTTTGCAGTTGGGTGCGAGATGCAAAGCTTATTTACTATACATTTGCGCTGAATAAATTACACACACACACACACAACACACACACACACACACACACACACACACACACACACACACACACACACACACACACACCACGCCATTAGTATTTGT
>JACEEZ010022542.1:30369-32869 GCA_016584305.1 Chionoecetes opilio
AAGAAAATCTTGAATTCAAGCGAGATGAAAAACTCCGATGGCCGCCACGCCACGCCCTCTTCCTGCCCTTAGCTTGGCGGGGATGCAAGCCAACCACTCAGCGGTCCCGAGTTCAAAGCTCGTTCAGATCTCTAGGGTTTTTCGCTGACTAGCAGTGACAAACCACCCTTCCCCTTAACCCCTTGAGACCCAGAACGTAATTTTCATTGTAATTTGACTACCATTAGACGATTTTTCATGGATATAAGCAATATTTTTTAATTATGACTTATTTAGTATCCTTGTCCACTATCTAATTTGGTATATTAAGTTACCTACTTTTCGTTATTTCATGGCTAACAACATACAATTTCATATGGCAAAGGAAAAATCTGGGCGTGAAGAGGTTAACCACTTCACACCCAGATCTTTCCTTTGCTATATAACAAACCGCATGTTGTTAGCCATAAAATTACGAAAAGTAACGGAATATACCAAATGAGTTAGTGGACAAGGATACTAAACAGGTCATACATTCACTAAAATCGTCTTATGGCACCCACATTACAATGGATATTACGCTCTGGGTCTCAAGGGGTTAAGCAAAGGCGGTGAGCGTGATATGTGAGGTCATTGCCTTACCCAAAAATCGATCGCTATGAGCTCTCTCCGGGTTGCATATTCCCGTTTTCTGGAAGAGTATATGGCGTTTACTCTTCAACACGTAAGGTTAGGTTACGATAGGTTAAGGTCATGGTAGATTAGATTTTCAACTCCTCACGTAACTTTGCGTGGGAATCACAATGAGGGCATTTTCGAGAAGTTCCTATGGTTAGTTTCGGAGCTACAGCCAAGCGTCTTCACCCGGAAACCACAGACTCGCATAGAGAACGGGAATATGCCTCCGGTACAGGGTAAGAGCTGGAAATGACGAGTAGACGGCGTGATCAAGACCCTGGGTGAATAACAAGCTCGCCAATCACAGGGGCAGGACTTCTTCACTCAATCCCTCACTCACTATACTTAATTCACTTTTTCACTCAATAAATCTCTCCCTCTCTCACTCATTTACACTCTCTCTTTCTCTCTCTCTCTCTCTCTCTCTCTCTCTCTCTCTCTCTCTCTCTCTCTCTCTCTCTCTCTCTCTCTCTCTCTCTCTCTCTCTCTCTCTCTCTCTCTCTTTCATACTTACAATTCATCTTTAATACAAATTTCTAGATATCTATGGAAGCAAGCCATCATATGCAGGATCTCTCTCTCTCTCTCTCTCTCTCTCTCTCTCTCTCTCTCTCTCTCTCTCTCTCTCTCTCTCTCTCTCTCTCTCTCACACACACGTTTCCAAGCTCATATTTTCGTCCCTCTCGCGAGTCTCAGCTTTTCACTAAGACCAATAGACTTTTAAATAGTGTCAGTAAAGTAATAAGTAAATAGTAGTAATAAATATTAGTAAATAGCAGTAAGTAATAGTGAATAGTGTCTATTAATCTTGCTTTTCACCGCATCGCTACACGGCAAAGACAGGCGACCAGCGGTAAACAGTGGTAGAGCATAGCAGGCGACTCACCATAGACGCTGCTTAGCTACATGACATACCCTCTGCTTACCATGGATGTAATGACACTTTGCTTGGCTTAAAGAACGACTCTCTCTCTCTCTCTCTCTCTCTCTCTCTCTCTCTCTCTCTCTCTCTCTCTCTCTCTCCAGGTACTTACCGATGCCGCAAAGTGGAAAACGGCGAGCAGCAAAAAGATGAACCTGCCGGAGAAAAGATGTGGTCAACTTAAGAATATGCACTGCCATCCATGCTATAGGGCCTTATCCTGAAATCTCTCTCTCTCTCTCTCTCTCTCTCTCTCTCTCTCTCTCTCTCTCTCTCTCTCTCTCTCTCTCTCTCTCTCTCTCTCTCTCTCTCTCTCTCTCTCTCTCTCTCTCTCTCTCTCTCTGTCTGTCTCTGTCTCTCATATCTCTTTCCTCTCCCATCTCTCTTTTCTCATCTCTCCCTATTTCTTTCTTTTTTCTTTCTTCTCCCTCTCCCTCTCTCTCTCTCTCTCTCTCTCTCTCTCTCTCTCTCTCTCTCTCTCTCTCTCTCTCTCTCTCTCCTCTCTCTCTCTCTCTCTCTCTCTCTCTCTCTCTCCCCTCACACACTTACATGGCACAACCCCTCGGCAGGGTTGGGAAGGCCGGTAAGCTCATGGCTCCGGCAGATGTTCCCATGTTCACACTCTCAGCATACTAGAGTGAACCACGGCGACGCAAACTCACTACACACAACTAAGACCACAAGAGCAGGACAACGCGCACCCAACGTGCCCGGCGAACGATCGTAGCCACTCTGACCCTGCCCTGGCACGGCCCTGCTAGCCTGGCTCACAACCCCTCCTTGCCACACAGCACTTTGCGCTATTATTACAACTACAACAGCCACACACGATTGGCATACACCCTCAATGATTTCACGTCTCCCTAACTACCAGTGAGTGCTCGTCTATTTCCTGTTAAATTTTCGAAGGATAGAAGAGTG